>JAOVYX010015807.1:0-26592 GCA_035668315.1 Drosera spatulata | reverse complement strand
CCCCTCCCCTCTAGGTTGTACCTCTAGAAATTACACTATACTACAAAACTTTGACAATAATAATTGGTATCAGAGCCTAACTTTCAAGATTTTATAGTTATTGGAAAGGAAAGGCTTGTTTTCTTCTTGATTACTTGCAAAGAAGTTACTAATCATGATGGGCTCCAGCTTGATTGTGACCACTTTCAAAAATACCAATATAACTTCAAAATCAATCCGAAACAATCATGAACATCTTCATATGCATTAAACACATCTTCATAGCTCAAAACATCATCGAAAACTTCATCGATATGCATCCAAACTTCTTTAAGGTCTTCAAAATCTTCATCAACACTTTAAACCATGTAGCATCATTTCCATGGAACGCTAAAATCTCTCTTCACATGGTCACATGTGCATGAAAATCATACGAAGAGCATTATTGACGTCCAAGACACAAAACTAAACTAAAGCTTAAAAAAATATAACTTAAAGCATACTAAACAACGGAATTAGCTTAAAAAACTATGGTAGTATTCATGCTCATCAGGATCTGAGAAATTGTCACATCGAAAATTTGAGGTTTAAGAGAGTGTACGCGGTTGAAGACTGTTGTGAGGGGAATCTGTCAACACCACTGATGATAGTACAGGGAACAAATAGACAACTATCAACATCCAATGGTATAGTCACAAGTTCTAATCCTTTTAGCCCTATAAAACGGGATTCCTTCCAGTGAGAGAAGGTTGACGACGATCGTGAGATACACTAGCAAGTTGAAAAATTTCCCAAGTTCATTGTGTAATCGTTCTTGAGAGCTGGACATGAAGATTTGAAAAAAAGGAGTTCATTAGTCTCTTTCTAGACACAATCTGTAGCAGAGTCCAGAAGCGATCTATAACGCTATGATATTTCCTCCAGATTAGCTAGCGTGTGACGTCACTGCGGCTACAAACAGAGTCCATTGAAAGACAACCTTTAAGATAGGGTCTACGATAGGAACGTATTAGGAAGCCATGACCAGACAATCTATAACATAGCCTCACAATTGAAAACAGATACCATCCATCAAATAGTACAACTGAGAATTTATTTAATACACGAAGTTATAATACGTTAATTGCAATGGTAGAAAACATCACAAGAAGTTCATTATTACAGACAAAGAATGTTTGACTAGACAACTAAATATTACAACATAACATCGTTATTTTCGCGGGGACACCATCATCAGCATGCGCCTACTCGAAGGCCTCGTCATCATCGACTGAGCCTAATAAAAAAAAAAAAAAAACAAGGAAAAGAGAAACCCGTGAGTAAAAGATATGCTCAATAGATCCCAGATACTGCCAACGATATGACTGCACGTGGTAGGGTCCTAGCACGTTCATAACTGTCACTTTAACAGTATACTAAAACCTCATTATTGTTATTATCACCAATTTCACTTTCGGTTCTTTTACTACCGATCATTTTGTTTATCCATTCATATGTTCACGTCCATTATTTACATTTTTTACTTCAGATATCGAATCCAAACGCATGATTTCGTGTGAATGATAGTTTCGTACACTAACAAGTGGAGATTCTTTTCACTTTCAATCTGCGACCACATCAACGTTTCGTTGATTGGTTCCCTGTCCAGCACCTGAGTTGTCAGGGGTGGCTAAACCCTGTCGCAACCTCGGGTCCCTGCAAACTGTTGTCTAGCAACCCCTATCGACATCCCTGTAAGCGACTGCCCAGTATCCGAATTGCCAGGGTTAGCCCCTACACCCTGCCATAATCTCGGGTCCCTGTAAATTAGTGCCCAGTGCCTCGACGATAATACCACGTATACATAAGGGAAAAGCTAATCTTTCCTCCCTCACAATACCGCCTTCGCAAAAAGCTTGACGTCCTTATTTGGATTAAAACCTATTTTGGCTATTTCATGTCACTTATAAAATTTTCGTTTACTATTTCGTTTACTATTCGATTATATTATTATTCGTATTGCGGACGTTGCAAGTTTAAGACGCTCTAATTACATTATTGATGTGATTTATTATTGCCTTTATAATTAACATGATACATTAATGATTCCGTTGGTTCGTATATTTTCATTGAATCGATAATTGACAATTTCATTATTATACGATATATTTATCTCTTGTTTGCATTCCTAACATCACTGTAGGTCGTTAATCAAACATTAATCGCCCTTTATAACCACACGATCGCCCATACATTATTACCTTCCTCAAACTCACCTTAACCCGCGGATCATCGTTCCACGACATACACAATCCATATCACAGCACATAGCGCCTATTCGAATGGGTCAAACAAAACCAAATCCTACCGACTATGATTCACAGCACCCGCTCCCCAATTTCACCTAAACATCTATTGTCCTACAGCACGAAACCAGGGCCAACCAAGCCCATCGGATTCCTCATCAAAACCGCCCCGAGTTCACAAATCAAGCATTATAACCTGACTTCTCGTGCATTCACAAGTACAAGGGAGATCGAGGGGATGGTTGGGTTACCTCACACTAGCGGGGTCGGGCCGGGTGATGATGATGGCTATATGGTAGAGAGGGGGTTGCGATTGTGGGAGTTTGGGAAAACTGAGGCAAGCAGCAAATTATGACGACAACTGGCTACTGCGATGGTAGGCTAGTGGCGACGACGATGACAAGTTGCTGGCGGCTGGCTGCGGGAAGACTAAGGAAGGGAGGAGGAAAAGAATAGGGCCGACGGCAGCTGTTGCTGGGGGGCGATGGCGGCTGTGAGTGGAGGCAGGTTCGGAGAGGTGAGGCGTGAAGGAGGAGAATCGAGTTAAGGGGAAAGAAAGGGGATTAGGAAAATGGGTATCTTGACACATGTCATCTTGTGGTTGGACCAATTAGGATGATTTGGATTTCGTTATTCTGAGAATTATGTTTGATAAAAATCCATTCGTTGATCGTCGAGATAAATATATCAAAGTCCTCAATATATTTTATTACGAGTCCATATTTTTAATTAGAATGTGATTCTGAGACACTAAATTTTTGTCCTAGCGCGCTTGTATTTTCAATTGTACGTTCTCATCCTGCGTTCGGTCATTACATGATCTGTGCAACTATTTAGGTTCTTGGCTTAGCAAGTTTGTAAGTTTGATAGGGGTTCTTTGTAAGACAAAACAAAAAAATAGTGAACTCATCTCTTGGCTTGAATAAACAGGTCATCAAGAAAAGATTGGATTAAACTTTCGTCGATCATTTGACAATGAATGTCTGCACCAATATAAACCACTGTGTTATTTATTGTTTTTCATACTTTAACTTAGAATTGCTAAAAATAATTTGGACAAAAGGAGATAAAAGTCCACAGGACTTAAATCTCAATTGCAAACTAATTTCGTAAGTGTGCAGTATAATTGATGCATGTTAACCAAGAGAAGGCTGCATTCAGTTAACTAAGAAAATTTCTCTAGGCTATACTACAAGACTCTGCCAATTACAATTGGTATCAGAGCCTACTTTCTAAACTTTACAGTTATTGGAAAGGAAAGGCTTGTTTCTTCTTGATTTACTTGCAAAGAAGTTACTAACTGTTTATTATGTGAAGAAAGAATGACTAACTCCTCCAAAGTTGTCTAAGTGTTCAAACCATGGAGAATCTCCAGCATTGTCTTTTGACAAGTTTTACCATTGGAAGCTGATAATGCTTATCCACTTGGATTCAACCAGTGCCATCGCACAATAAGTCTCACCCCACCCCCGCCCCCTTCATCTCTCTTCACGTCATTGAGCTCCCTATCCTCTCTCTTCAAATTATTGTAGTTGCTTCTTCATCGCGGAGGAGATTGACGTTGGTGAAGATTGGTGGTGGTGGTACTAAAGTCCATGCTGCACTGCTTGCCCAGTCCATCATGGATTTGCCATTTTTTGGAGTTAAAGGAAAAAGAAATAAAAAAAATTGAAGTAATTAATCTGAGTGAAGCGGTGGCTTTGTCCTAGATGTGTAGATAGGTCTATGTGTCTGAGTATTGATGGGATGTGTATTGATTTTTGGAGCAATAGTTGCAAAGTAATATTTAAAATTAATTTGGTGGTGATGAAAAAGATAGAGTATAATTAATTGATTGAGAGGACTAAGAGATGATGAGTACAGCCTTGAAAAAAACTAGTATGTCAAATTGAAAAACTAATACGCTAAATAAAAAGTATTACGTCTATATAATTTAAAAAACTAATACACCTAGATAAAAATCAGTACGTCTATACAAATTGAAAAACTAGTACGCATAAGAAAATTGAAAAACTAGTATGCCTAAGTAAATTGATGAATACTAATACGTCTTTAAAAAATCTAGTATGGCTAAACAAAAATTAGTATTTACACACCTATGCATGATCTAGTACATCAAAATTGAGATTCCGAACCGCTAGCACAGGTTTTGGCCAAAAAAAAAAAAATCATACATAAAACTATTGTAGCGTTTATTATACGTCGGGGAGGTCTTCTGTCATTGGAGCTTTACAGTAGGCAAAGATCTACGAAACGCCACCGTAGAGTTTATTGTAGCGTTTCTACCTTAGTATCAAACGTAGCATTTTTAAATGCTGTCGTAAATTGTTATGGTAACGGTTTTACTAAACGTCACAATCAATAAGAAAACAACTTATGCTCAGGGACACACCAAGATTCATCAGGCACGACCTTGCTTAGAACGCCCGGCCCGTGCTGAACATCATTTTGTCTTTCTTCACATGGTAAAATAACCCGTGCGGAATCCTCGTATTAACTTCGCGTAAGACACATCAGTTAAGAACGTGAAATAGTTGATAACCTCAATATTAGATGATGATGACATATATATTCCTCTATGTATATTTCATTGCCATTGACTTTTATCATTTATTTTGTTAAATCATCTTCGGGTGGATACGAGATTTTATGTTAATAATTGGCACCATCTTAGGCAAGTTGGATTGTTAGGCAACTATTTAAAAAATTTCTTAACCTACTTTTTGCTATCATATCTTGAAGTACTTTTTAAAGTTGAATTTTCACCAATGTATTGCTCTAGCGGAATGTCTTTTTCCTATCAATAGTATCCAATGATTTTTCTCCATAAGCTCCTTAACATGTTTGAACTTTGGTGGATTTGTCGCTTGTTTTGCTTACCCAAATCCTATGAACACCTCGTGCATGCGTCAAGCTTTACTTTTATTTTATTTTACAATCATTTTTGTGATGAAGATTATCAAGAAACTTTGACTTGAGGAACACTCCAATCAATTACTACAAATAACTGGGTATTTCATGGAGGTGCACAATCTAAAATATTTGATGTCTTCCATTCTTTTGGTGTGTTAAGACATAGTAGAGCAAGACAGCTTCAACTCAACCTCAATTTACATCCCAGCTTGGAGTAGGCCATGCGTCATCCGTCGTATATTCTAGAAAACTCCTGAAAAAAGTTTGTTTTTATGAAGCTTGTATTTAGTTCCATTTTAGTTATGAATTCATGATAAATCATTATCAAATGTATATTCTTTTCACGCATCTCTATTTATAGGACTTGCAATCGAGTATTGCAGGTGTATTTTGCTTGATACTGCACTTCAACACATGTGTGCTTCAGTTTTTCTATCTTTACTAGTTCGATTGTGACATCAAGTATTGAAGATTCAATACTGCAATTCACAAGAATGGTGAGCCAGATGTGAAGCTTAATAAGGAAATCTTCAATATACACTGTCATAACCATTACGGATTCCAATATTGGTGTGCTTTGGGATTGAAATACATAGACGAAAGTGAATCTAAATGTCCTTTTTTTTACTTCAACACTTGTGTGGTTTTCATAACAAATAAAGGAGAGATTTGTGTTAAAATTTCGAAGAAGAATCGGAATCCACATCTTGACGAAGCCATGTTCTTCTAGTGAATACTCATATTGTAATTTTTATTTTTTTATTTTTTATTTTTGAAATAATTCACTCTGGGTAAAGTCTTGCTCATAATCCCTTTTACAAGCATCTAGTACACTAGCAGGTAGGGCATTATCCCGCAACCCGTTTCGATGATCTGATCTCACTCCATACGCTCTAATATCACTCGTTTGATCATTTTCCTCCCCAAATCTCTCCTCTTTTCTCCAATCACTTTCCTTCTCTGTCTCTCTCCACCATCATCACCCGATCAACTGCTTCTTCTCCTCTTCTCCTCTTCTCCTCTTCTCCTCATCCTCTCCGCTCCGCTCCTTCTCCGCCGCCGTGCTCCGCTCCGCTCCGCTCTTCTCCGGCGATTTCCCTTTCTGAGATGCTCTGTTGCAGCTTGACTGTCTCCGAGCAGGTCGAGTCCCGGCGCCGGGAACCGGAGCTTGCCACGGTAATCGGATTCTGCCGTTTTTGTGTTGATGTGTGAGGTTTTGTGTTTTTATTGATTTGTTGTGGTTTTGAAGTTTGTTCATGTGGAATTGATCGAATATTGTGTTTTCGATCAGTTCGAGTCGGGGCGCCCGGAACCGGAGCTTGCGACCGTAATCGGATTCTTATAATTTTGTGTTTGATTGATTTGTTGTGGTTTTGGAGTTTGTTGATGTGAAATTGATCGGTTATTGTACTTTTTGTTCAGTTTGATGGAGCTTGCGATGGTGATCGGATGAGCGAGCTGGTTAGTGTGGAGTTGCCTGATTGATCGATTTGTTGTGGTTTAGGAGTTTTCTGATTCGAGATTGATCGATTGTTGTGCTTTAGATGAATTGGCGGGGTGCCGGAGCTTGTTGCGGCGATCATGTTATGTTGTTGTGTCGAATTTGTGTGTGTTCGAGTAGTTATGGTTTCAGAGTTTTTTTAGCAGTAAATTGATGTGAGAACTGTTACTGTTCAATGATGTACGAATTGGTGTGGATTGTGTTGGTAGTGTTGTTGACTGGTTGATGACTCTGGTTTTCTTTGCGTTAAATGAGATGAAGGTGAGGTATGGTTATTTCTGGGGAGAACAACTCTATCGATGACTGAAGGCTGTGATTGTATGAAGATGAGAATGGGACGTTTGTGGATGAGATGATGTTGTAGATGATAGAGTTCATGGATGGGCGATGATAAATGATGATCATGTTGATGAATCTAGAGAATTGAGGACAGAAGACCAATTATTTTCAGGTTGTGTTGTGGTTGTATAATTTGCTTTATGTAGGTTCTAGTTGGATCAAAGTGAGTCGGATTTGTTTAATATGTTCCAATATGGTTGTACAATGAGATACATGATAAAAAGATGGGTATTAATAACCATGTCGCATATCTTTAGACACCAGGGGACGACAATGGTCTGGGTATTCCATAATACCTAGCATCAATAAGAAATCAACTAGGGCTCGTTTTGGTTACCAAAAAGAAAGGAAGGGTGATACATTTCATGTGCATGTCCAAGAGTATTTTGGTAAGGCAGGAGTATTCATTATACATTTATATACAGCAAAATCAAAGAAGTTTAGAGAAGAGATCGTCTTTCCTATCTCAGGAAATAGTAGTCGAGATGGCATAGCCTCATGGTTATCCATGCTCTTTGTGCGTGTAATTTGTCTCTTTGGTCGTGCCACTATAATCCTATTATATATATAATTATACAAAGCATCCATATTACAAACCATTCGGATGGTAAACGGCATGGCGGCATGGCATGTCATTTCGTTTTATTTAGACTAAGAAACAATATTTATCAATTAAATATCTATCTTTTTTATTACAAGTTGAATTGTAAAAGTTAAATTTTAAGAATGAGTATCAAATCTTATCTAACTATTTGATAAAAAAGTAAAAAGAATAAATAAATAAAAATGTTAACATCATACATACAAGTTATGAAACAAAAATAAGTACATCTTATAAATTTATACAATCATTTTTCAAAGGAAAAAAATATAAAATTAATTCTTATATTACTATAATTTAGTAACAATCTAACCATATCGATCTCTATATCATGTTAGAACTTTTTATGTTATATCAATTTAACCATAATCATTTGATCAATAACATATTTTATAAGCTGATTTTAAGGATGAATCTTTTGTGCTATATCATAAATTATTTACTTAAGAATCGATTTTGAATAATATAATATAATAAATGAATAAAAATATTAATATATAATTTAAAATTTTGGATGAATTTATCTATAAATGTTGAATTATTTTAAAAAGTCATCAAGTTATATTTTCATCTAAATCAGGTTATATTGATTGCGTAAGACAACCATTAAATTTAAATTTTTTTACCACATAGATATAATTATGTGTAATTTTACGTAATATTATAATCTCTTTTATGATGTTTACCGTGCAGAGTACCTTCAAAATAAAACCTGCATGCCTTTGACTTCCAAGGGATCTTTCTTGACCCAGTTTAACAAATAGGATACCAGCATACCATTACAAAGCTGGTGACGTCAAATTTATAGCTAAGCACTTCTGCACCAGGATATCATGGAGGCTGTATTTGCATGTGATTGCAATCAGGGTGACAGTCCACTCATAATCCACTCAGAAATTTACCCCATGAATTCGATTAGGCCGTAACACTGTCTCTATCCTACAGTCTACTGGTTTGAATTTTCTTCCTTTCCATTTGATTTTTGTGCGGCAAAAACTTCCTTGTTTGCATTTTCCACTTCGGCTTTATGAGAGTTTCTTTTAAGTATGTGACTGCTTTGTGATTTTTTAGCCTCACTCTTCCCTCATTGCTATGTCTTAATGGATGATTTTTCGCTTTTAGGTCTACCTAGACCTCCTATCAATGGATTCTTGATTATAGAAGTGCATTTGGATACTTGTGAAGGAGTTCTATCAGTGTTTTAACATGGCTAGTCATCTTGCTTTTGTTGTAACTAGCAGCCTTCTGAGAAAATCATTTCAGTTTTTTATTTTTTGTAAGATGTCTTACCTTCATGTTTTTATCTCGTTACTCTAAACTTACCTCTTTTATCAATGCCAGTATTTTCTTTTTCTTGTTTCGGTTCTTTACATGTGGATGCACATATAACGAAGTGGATTGTTTGTACTTTAATGCACCACTCATGAAGCTGTTCGATCACATTTCTTTCCCTTAGAACCTGATTGCTTTCTAGCAGATACAAAAAAAGCTGATAGACTACCATGGTAACTAGAGTTAGTTAAAAAAGATGGCCTTACACTTTGCCATCGAGCTTGCTGACTTCAGTTGTATTCATTCCTGGCAGATTTCAATTGAAACATAGCTGAAAGATGACTACATACGATTCAGATCAGGATGGTTCTCGCTGGTCGGGTTTTCTTGATGCTTGCCCTCTTTTCTTTTCCCATTATGGCAGCGAAAACTGTGGAGAGCATTCAAGTATTTATGATGGACAGTATTCAGGGCAATATCACTATGATGTGGATCCCCTTTATCAAAATTTTGAACAATTAGGCATCAGTGGGGCAGCTGAATCCTTGCATGCTGTAGATAATGAAATGCATTCGTCACATCCTTATTGGAATTCATCTCCATCAACAACCTATTACCATGGTAACAAACTGTCAACTACTATCGTTTTTCATGCTTTGGTTATTTTTGTGATCTATTTTCTTACTATAATTGATGTGTTTTGGTTAATGGTAGTTTATGAAGATGCTTCACAGGAGGTGGATGATGTGGGACCCTCTAGTTCGTGCTCTAGTCCTGAAGAAAGATCATACGATCATATAGAATACTCTTATTCTCTGGACTTGATGGATGAGTCCGTACTTGATGGAGAGATAGGGAAGAGGTTAAACCAATTGATTCCTGTGCCTGTAAGCATGTATATCAAATTGTTCCAACTGATTGTTTTCCTTCTCTGCTCTCTTTCCTCCTCCACTGAATCAGAAATTAAGAGAAACAGAATAGTAGAAATGGTTTTTTGATATGCATATTCCTTCATTTGTGATTAGTAAAAGAGAGGCTCATATATATTACAACAACGGAAACAAGTGCTATGGGGAATGAACCCATCTAGGAAATAACCTAAGGATATACTATCATTCTACTCGTACTTTATATTTTTCAGAACCTCTTTTAACATCAACCTAATGCTTCTTTTTTTATGCTTTGATGGATAACATGCACTTAATGAAGAAGAAGAATTCATGTCTTTTAGACAACAAAGGTTATAGGCTTTGATGGGTGCATAAATCATGTATCTAAAAAAAAGTCCAATATAATCTTTTCTGGTTATTTGTCAATAGAAAAGTAGTGGAGTGTGGTATCGCTCTGCACTTGCCTTTTTAAGTTCTATGAAAAATAAAGAGCAGACAAGTTTCACTAGTATTTGAAATTTATCTGATGTCCAAAGCTCCTGCTATACCATTTAAGGAATCATCATACTGATATTTTTTATTATAAGTTTGATTCAAGCTTTGCTATGTGCTTTTAGAGTCTTAGAAACACCCTTACCAATGTTGAAGGATGTCATTTCCTGAGGAAATATTCAGCCTAATTTTATGTATTGTCTGGTTTAATATGATTGATTTGGAAGTGTGAAACCTTTTACTAGCTAATCATGTTGCCTTCATTGGTGGCTACTGGTTTTTCCATGTTTTCCTTCACTAGCCCAAATTTTTTCAATGACTGATCCTTCCATGGGATAAATACTTGTATGCAGCATGTGCCTAGAATTAATGGGGAAATTCCTTCAGTTAATGAAGCGTCTTCAGATCATCAAAGACTGTTGGATAGGTATTTATCTAGTCTTCGGTTTTTTTTTGGCGCTTTTCTTCTTTCCTGAAAAGTACTCTTAGTCCACATGCATGCATCAGCTCACGCTACTTAATCAAGCTCTTAAAATAAAATGTCATTATAATTAAGAAAGTTTATTTGAATTCATTGTTAAATTTTCATCGACCAAAAGCTTACGCTATGAGTATGAAGTTTTCTTTTGCAACAATATATCATAAGAAAAGGAAAGAAAATGACCTCTAGTTTTTTATTATCCCAAACAGAAGCCTTTTATTTCCGTCAAGATGTACTTTTTCTGCTTTGTAAGAGAATTATTCTCAAGACAATAATACATTTCACATTTTACAATGATTAAGCCTTCAAGTGACTGTCATTGATTCATTGCTAATGACTTAAAGATGATTTCAATGTATTGGAATGTTATCTTATGCAACATCGTTTAGAGTGAATGATAAATTGATATGAGCAATGGTGGCACACTTACCATCTCATAACGTTCCTCACAACATGTTGCTGTATTTGATTTCATACTTTGGTAACGTAAGCTTATCTGTGATCCTCTTAGTACTTACCATCTCCTTCGATTTTGAAAGTCCGCTCTCAATTTCTTCAGCTTCTGTTGAGGATGTTTGAATGGGAGTTGTAACCATCTACCCTTTTAAATATCAAACTTCATAGTCCGATAATGTTTCATGTTCATACACATCTGGATGATAATAGTGAATGTAACTTAAAGAAATTAGCTTATTTCATGCCATGAATGCAAATGAGGAAGACATGACTAAGTTGGGAATGAATTCCTGCATTTCGGGTGGATGGGGCCAGGGTTCGTGTTGGCATGACAAACTATTATGAAGGAACCTTTATTGTATTACTATTGCTTTCCATTCACATTTTTTACTTAACTTGTAGAGTGAATTCAGTAAGATTAATGCATTTTATGAAATTTTGGTGAATATATCATCCCCGTGTCTTTTTTTTTTTTCCCTCTCCTTCGAATCTAAATTGTTTCTCTGATGATGATATTTTTCTCCTGCATTTTCGGTATTTCCATAAAGACAATTTTTCCCAGGTTTTGTCCTTTTGTTTCTCTTAGTAATCTTTCTGGTATCCTCCTTTACACAGATTAACTGGTGGTATAAATTTGTCGCTTTATGTGATAGTATCCCATAAAACAAGTCTTTCTGGTTGCCACTTGTTCATGAACCTAATTTACACGGAGCACAAGACACATACTAGCCTGAGATAATTTTCTTTTGATGCCTGTTTTCCATGTGAGTGATTCGAATTAGTTTTAAGATTTCCTGTGGTTTTTATTAGATTACAGATGTATTACTTGGTTGAACGCAAGGTACAAGGGGATGGCAACTGTCAGGTTAGCTGCTTCACTCTGCCCGATCAGCTGTATGGGTGGTTTTACTATGCATTACATAAAATCTCTTTTATTTTGATCCAGTTGTGTGACTGATGTTATGTTTGTGATGTTTTTCCATCCCAGTTCCGTGCATTATCCGATCAATTTTATCGCACCCCAGACCACCACAAGTTCATAAGGCAGCAGGTTGTCAACCAGGTTTGTCACTCCATGACAAATATAGTGTACGAACTATAGTGATTTTTGCTTAACAAAAGGGTTTATCACAGGTAATGGTTTGAGTTTTATGGTTGCAACTAATTCTGGATTTCCTTTATGATGTGGACTCTTTCCAGCTTAAATCCCATCGAGAATACTATGAGGGATACGTTCCAATGGAGTATGACGAATATTTGAAGAAGATGTCCAAGTATGTTTTGACACCAAAAACTGTCGTTGATTTCCTTTGCTCGTGGTAGCCCTATGTTAGTACTTTAACTTATGCATTATGATGTCCTGGTATGTAACTTTTGATCTATGGAAACAGGGGTGGCGAGTGGGGAGATCACGTCACGTTACAGGCAGCAGCTGACTCGGTATGCACAAGATGCTGATAGTGCCTTCGCTCTTTCCTATTTTTCATTATAACTAACCTAGGAGGGAGATCCATCCAAGTTTTGTGGTGTTGGGTTTGAATTTTTGAGAAAGAATTTTGCAAGAGTTTCTATTAACTTATCTAGTGTTTGCTCCTATTCATCCTATTCTTCCTCTTTTCCTCTCTTTTTTTTTTCTTTTTCTTTCTTTCTTCCGTTTTCCTTTTTGTCCTCTTTTTTTGGTGTGTCAGTTTGCGTGTGTGTGTGTGCGTGTGTGTGTTTTACTGTCCTATTCTAATTTGGTGGTGATGGGGGTGTGGGGGTGAGAAGTAGAGGCGATGTTTGCGATGGGTGTGATACTTGTGATTTTGTTACTTTGATTCTTGCTAATATTGATTGAGAATATGAACGTCTCTTTTGCAGTATGGCTTGAAGATATTTGTCATAACTTCATTCAAGGACACCTGCTACATTGAAATTCTTCCAAAAGTTCAGAGGTCGAAACGAGGTACCTTGTTGCTTTTAGTTTTGTTTTTTATGCTTTTTTTTCTTTTTTCTTTTTTTTTGGGGTTGAAAATCATAGAAAAAGGGACTGCTGGTAACTCTCCTGGCATTCTAATGCTCGCAAAAGCCCACCTTTCCTTCCTTTATTTTTTTACTTCATGAAGTACCTATCCTTTTTCTCTTTTAGTTTGTTGTCCTTGCACTCTACTTAAACCAACTTTTTAATCGGTAACCTTGTCCCGGGAATACGCTTAGTTTTGCTGCCGGTTCACCATTTACAGCAGGGTTGATAAGTGGGTATTTGCCTTTTAGACCAACTTATCTGGGAAAAGTCCTAAATGCACTTGCTATAGATGTTCTGGTTAGGAACTTTGATCACAGATAATATTTCTGGCAGTCGTTATGCTACATGAAGTTGGCAACATATTGTGTATGAACAGCATATATGTAGACTATAAGATGATGCTTTGGGATTCTTGATAGTTACTGCATGGAACCACTTATATACCAGGAGTTGAGCTGACTTGAACTGTAGTGGAGTGAAAAAAGGGAACCTTAAAAGAAAATGATGCAGCATAAATTGCTAGTTGCTGATTCCTGAGGGATGATATAATCTGTTTTACCTTTCACGTTTTTCATGCTTTAACGGAAGTCATTGATGGCTGTTTTCACTTGTGATCGGTCACCAATACTCTTTTCCTGCTGGAAGTCATTGATGGCTACTTTAAGTTAGTATGTGATCCCTGTTTGAATCTATCTGTTGGCGTTTGCAGTTATCCTTTTGAGCTTTTGGGCAGAAGTTCACTATAACTCAATATATCCAGAAGTTCACTATAACTCAATATATCCAGAAGGAGGTACGTATGATTTATCTTCTCTTGACTTGTTAATTACTGTTATGAAGTAGTGCTAACAAGGTAACTATAGTGAAGTATTACAAACAAGGATAACTGTTATGAATGGCTGGTTTTTTGGTCTTTGACATTTGACATGCATATGAGACTTGAACATGAAGTTGGCATGTGTTGGTACTTACATGTACTCATTTGTGTTAATATCCAAATCGCTTCTGGTGCCATGGTTCTTGCTTAAATCATGAACTTGCCAAGTTTTGTTATTCTTCTTCTTCTTCTTCTTTCGTTCAAGTGCGGTCATACAAAGCACATTCAGCGTAGAAACTTTTGAGCTTTCAGTCATCTGTAGTATTTGTCTTGCTTATAAATCAACATTCATCAGTACTTGAGTGGAAGGAAAGCACTTTCCATAGTTGATGCCTCGACATCGTTGCTATAAGAACCCTGTCCCATTACCATCAACTGCCACTTGGCCTATTAGGAAAAGGTGGGGAAAGATGGGGGTGAGAAGCCGTAAGTTCTTCCACCAGCAGTTAGTAGTTACATTACTGTGGCTATATTTTCGTAGGTTTCTATCTGTTGAGAACTTGGTGCAATGGCTAACATATCATTAAATTTATTTGAATAAGTAAATATTGACCATCTCTCAGGCTATGATTTTCTGTGAAGTGCACACCTTTGCCCTTCCCCATTTCTTTGTGATGTTTTTGCTAATTTTCATAACAATCTACAGAACTCCCTCCTTTAGAAGTTAAAAAGAAGAAGCGCGGCGGCTGGTTCCATAAACTAAAACCATAGATCACGGATCCTTTGCTTCTCTCAAGACTCTGCAACTGGGTCATGGTCTGCTCCGTCATCGATAAACTCTGCTCTGCAGGCTTCTTCGACACTGAACTGATGCATTTTTATTGCATTGATGCATCTATTTAACTGAACACCCCCATACGATATATATTTTTCGTGCATAGAAAGTTGGTATTCATATAGCGGATGTGCTATTTCGTATAAATGCTGGCAATAAGAATAGTGACTCATTGTACGAGCTCGACATATTGATGGCTCCAAATTTCATATATATATATATGTAACTTTCAAAATTTCAAATATATGCAAGTGATAAAGGATACCTTTGTATCTCCCTTTGATTGTGGAGCTTCTACAAGGACTTCTCGTATGGCTGCAAGGAAAGTGGAGCTTCTTATGTTGTTCTGTTATTGGAAACTGTATCGACATAAACTTAGGTGAATAACACAAGTTGACGATATATAAAAACTCTAAGATTGGGATAGTAAAACAATGAGTAGGCGCCGCTCCACCTGTTAGCAGCAGCCAGGTTGGATCCTTCCCGCCGGATCCACTTATGATTCAACTACTACGTTCAAGGATTTGGATGAGAGGAAGAAGAGGTTGACGGAGTCAGAGGAGGAAACCACTACTCTTCATGATCTGTAAGCAGAGGGTGGGAAGGAGATGAGGTCTGTTCGTGGTTCCGCATGCGATACAACTCACTTAGATGGAGTTGTCGGAGACGTTGAGTATTCACGAACGCATAGCATAGATAATGATAATGAAACATTTTACACAACATAATTTAAACTATGGTCATTCTGATGTGTACTCCATGAAGTTTATCTTGGGACGTTTGTGGTGAAACTAAGATTTTGATAGGCAACTTATATCTAGTCTCAGATTGACAATTTACTCCCTCCGTCCAATAGAAAATGCTACGTTGGATAATGCAAATTTTGTGGTTTACTAATGCAAATTTCGTCCAACATGGCAGAGCAATCAAACATCAAACATCGTAAGTTTGTCCTAAAACCTTAATCTTAACAATATAAGTTATGTTCGTGTTGTATAATGCTATTTTTCAAAATAATACTAAAATGTGTCACATTTTAAAATAATCATTATTCAACACGTATTTCGATGAGTTTCGATTTTATAGCTAAGAATGCATTATAGTCCCGCAACCATCGTTGTATGAAAAGACATAATTTATATTACAGTTGATTTTCACGATAAATTAATGTAAACAAATATTTAATTCTATGATAGGTCAAATTTATCCCTTTTGGTTCACGTATTGCACACATGTCACGAGTATCAGATTAAGTCGTTAGAGAATGGGACTCATTCCACATGCGAGCTGAACACTCTCAGGATTTAATCCCTTAATCTGTTACACCAAGATTGAGTCGGTGACCACGTGCAATAAGGGTTATCCAAAATGTTAACCAGGGAGTATATGTTTTCATGGAAGAGAGGGAGACACGAGAGGAGCAGTTAACACTTTCTAACGGCTCTCGTGCTATCGAAACCCTCACTGCCACATTCAACGGCATCGATCTCCGGCGATCACTGGTTCTTCTCCCCATCGGAATCCCTTTCCATCTCCAACTCCGCTGTACTCGGACTCCGATTTCCTCTCCGATGCATCACCGCTCAGTCACCTCGCCGATGACGGCGCCTGATCAGCTGTGGTAATCGACTCTCCGTTCCGCTTTCGGACTTCTCTTTTCTCATTTTCACGTCATTGACTTACATTCGTTTTGTATGGATCCGCGGTAAGAAAAGGATACATCGCTCGTGTGGTAATGTAACAGAGTTTTGGATACGAGGGCGGGCAGGTTTTGGTCATTCGTCGAGGACGATGATCGAATGAATTTTGTTTTGAAAAGTAATGGATGAAGGCTTGGTTATTGGTTGTTGTTATTGGATATATGGAGGAAAAGTGAGGGGAAAACCGAGGGAGGTGGCATGGCCTCTCTTGTTAAATTCGATCGTCAAATCGTACTCTTGCATATTAACTTGTGACATACGATACCTGTGCAAGTTCTTACTAACAATTGCGATTCGATTGTTCTGTCATAGCTGCATCACACATATACCTTATCCGGAATTCAGACAAGTCGATTACTCTCAAGACATAGGAGTCTGTTGGAGGCAAGAGGATTGAGTGTCTTATTACGCTTAGCGTTCTCATCTTTTGTTCTAAGAATGATGTATTTCTTCGCATGTCCTGCAACTTGAATCATTATCCTAGGTTAGGTTGCTAGAATGATGTTTTAACTCTTGGTGAGACTGTTTGTCCGTTAATGCATATATTCTTTGTACAGCCATCAACATTCAAGTGCTCTCATAGTGTTTTCTCTGCTGGCATTGTTGTGAGAGTTATGAAGAATATGCAAGGACCAAATTTGGGTTGAAAACGTGGATGCATAAGTAGGGCTGCGTGATGTGATTGATGGAAATACGAAATAGATTCAATATAAAGAATACATAATCCAGAGACTAAAACTCAAAGCAGAAATTTACAGCTATTTGGCTTGCTTTGGTTCACCAGCCCTCAAAGTTCATTAGTTTGCTTGTGGCTGTCATTGGCGGTTTAGAAAGAAATCCATAGCTGCACCTGTACATCAGTTCTTCTGACTATTGATAAAATACATGGCTACATTAGTACATTGGCAATTTTGCAAAAAAATCATTGTAGTACAATCCTAGGTTTGGAGTTCATGGATTATGCACGTGATTAAAACTTGAATGGCCCTTTTTGTAGCTTAATATAAGACTATGAGAAAAAGAGAGGATGGTGGTCAGTGGTCACCATGTAGAGTATGAAGCACAGCCAAACCCGTGTAGCTCATACTCGTCAAGTTTCGAGTTAAAATAGCTACTAATTTTTGCTCAAGGAAAAAGATAATAGTTTTCTGTACAAGCCTGTTTTTAAAAGAAAAGAAGTAAAATAGTTGTACAAGTAGAAACCACCGTGCTCCTTACTGAACTGCCATGTGTTTTGTCAGTCGATTTTGAATTTTACATGTAATACAAGTTAAACCAATAAAGCTAATCTGCCTTTCGGATTCTTAAAGATGATCCTAATCATATCATAATTCCTTGGCTGGAAAACCTAGAGACTGAAGCTTAAGACAGAAATCCATGGCTACTTAGCTCACTAGATATCAAAAATCACTATTTAGCATGTGGATATAGGCTGTCATTAACTGTTTAGATAGAAACCCATTGTTAAACTAGTTTGAGCGGTTCTGATAAACATGTATCTGCTCAGTACGTCATCCCTGCTGTGCTGATAATATCCACAGTTACATCAGTACATTAGCAGTTTTGCTGTATTTCAATGTAGTAGGTGAGAGGATGCTTTTTATGTGTTGATATTAGATATGAGGGAAAAGTGAGGTCGGTGGTCACCATGTAGTGTATGAAGCACAGCCAACCTTTTACTCGGTTAAGCATGTGAAACTCATAGATTTGATGCTATATTCTCGTAGATCATAGTAGTCTAAGTTTCATATTAGATAGGTACTATTTCTCTTTAGAATTAAGGACCTGAACTCCTTTTTAATAAAGAAAAAGTGAAGTAGTTGTAAAAAAAAATC
Source organism: Drosera spatulata (assembly GCA_035668315.1). Lineage (NCBI taxonomy): Eukaryota > Viridiplantae > Streptophyta > Magnoliopsida > Caryophyllales > Droseraceae > Drosera > Drosera spatulata. The sequence goes on along the minus strand of JAOVYX010015807.1, from coordinate 8,191 downwards.
GTACCTACTACAGACACATGTTTTGCCAGTCGATCTTGAATTTTACATGTACGACGAGTGCAACCTAGAAAGTTATTTATCTTTTGAATTCTTAAAGATGATCTTGGCTTTAACTCGTAGAAGGTTATATTTCTCTTGTAGGAAAAATTTTCATCTTTCCTTCCTTCTTTAACTCTTGGAAATTATGCGATACTAAATCTTGTATTTCTATCTCTGATTCTTCCTAGCCAAACTAAATTATACTGTTCAACTTATTTTTTTTATCAATACCTTAACTCTTTAGATGGATAGTCATTTTTGTGTAGTTGCTTTTTAACCGTCCGTTTCAATGGAAGATTTGTGAGGTCCATGAAAAATTAACCGGCTGTGGAGAATGTTGCTTATTAATTGCACAAACTTTGTTTTCCGTAGCTTTTCTCTTGATAGATTTGTTTATTTGTTTGATAGGATGAACTGGTTTTGCTATTCCTGCAGCTTGCTGTTGTTATCGACATCATGCAATGGAACTGCCAGATGGGGCCATTTATCAAGAAGCCAAAGAGGTCATCTGCTCTTAAAGAGTAACAAAACCTGCTATATGCTATGTTTGCACACTGTAAAAACACTAGATTCTGAATAGCAGAGTGAGCATGTATCTGATGCTATTAAAAAAAACCTATGTCTGATGCTAACAAAGAACAGTTTGATGAATACATGATTGTTTCTCATCAGCATTTCTTGATTGGTTTGTGAAGGCATGGAAGGAACCAATGAGGCAACTAGACAAGTGATTGGCTAAAATGTTTTGTGAAGTTTCTCCATGAGACACCTCGAAATCGCTAAGTGGTGTCTGATTTGGATAAGTATCTGGAGGAACCCAAAGTTCCCAGCAGTTATGTTTTCAACATGAGGTTCATACGCCCAGATTTTCACTTTATCCATGCTGGTGTGAGATGTTCTAGCCGGTTCAATAAAAGCCATTTCCAGTGAGTTGGCTTTCAGCGCAGGAGGCCAGGATCTTGACAACTATTGGAGTTCTATGAATTCAGATACTGTCCAAGGTTTGTTACGCACACGAAATTGGTTGCAAACCGAACTGGAAGGTACTTGAGTTCTTTCGCCTTAGTCCACAAATGGCTACCAAATTTTTGTTTCTTTTTCTGCATTTTTTATAAATTACTTACAATGAAGCACAATCTACTCTATCTTCATCTGAATTGAAGTCAAAGTCTAATGATGGTTGTTCCATCTGGATAAAGAGAGCTTCGTTCGGCAGCCTGATATTTTTATGCTTATGTTACTTGTAGGATCTGTAGATTTGGAACTGAAGTTCGCGTCGTTATATTTAAATTTGGTAGTTTATCGTCTTTAATGATTGAAGTACATGTTTGTATGTAGGCTAAGCTTTTTACTGCTAATGCTGCTTACAAGTTACAGGCTTGCAGCAGCGGAACTGAAGTTTGCGTTCCTGATATTAGAATCCGGTAATCTATCACCCTTACTGTTCGAAGTACAAGTTTTCATGTAGGCTGTTTGTTAAGTTTCCTCCCTAGGTCACTACCCTCGTCTGTGCCACCACCTAATCGTCTATGCCACCACTTAATTTCGTAGGCCAAGTATTGGTTTTTGCGTGCAAGCTTTTCTTTATTTCTTAGCTTCGTACATATTTGGATCCTATATGAAATTTAGGAAAAGAGAGCATCAAATGGAATATGGTTCTGACTGCAATATATCTAACAGAACATCCCATTTATTATCTGGTCCTTGTCTTCTTCTTTTTTTCCCTCCATAGTTTTCAAGTGTAATTTGTGGTTCACTTAACATTCAGATTTTTTTTTTAATGTGCCAGACTATGTCGAGGAATCATATCCACTAGAATCTCAAGCCCCTCTGATAAAAGGTCCAAAAGTAATATTTGTAAGTTAAACACGCCCTCTCACGAGGAATTCTCTTTTGGTCTGAACTTTGGTGTCCGCGTTGCTCGTTGTCTCATGTCATTCCGCACGCTAAACAAAAAGGTGAGTAAAACCGGAACTTGTGATCTATCCTGATGCATATCTATAAACTCAAGTTTGCAGAAGACATGTTCATGTTTATGGTGTCGTCTTTACGAGGCCTTACAGTTTACATGCATTTTCTACTAAACGCCACCTAACCATGCCTAAGTTTCGGGAGCAGAACGGCCTGAAACAGTGTCCAAAACCGCACATGATTGTCGAACTAACATTATTGGTTTACCATTTGGTCTCCTAGTTACATGTTTAGGCACACACGCCCGACACAATCGTAACTCGACTCGAGTCCTTACCAGTTACCACGACGAAATATTCAGCTCTCCTTTGTTTTAACACAATGTAGGGCGTACTATCTGCTGTCTTGTTCACTTCTAACCGTATTTAGATGAATGCACAAAAAAGATGGTGCATTGTGCATTGATTAGTTGTTGGGAGGAGGGGACTGATGATTGAATAAGGCTGTAGTTGTCTCTTTCACTGATAGATATGAGGTGTTATACCTCTCTGGCATCTCTGCATTGTCGGTTTAATGTGATATGTGTGTGTGGGTAGGGACCTTTCTTGTCTTTAATTGTATGCTTCATTTCTGGTTACCCTGACACCAGGATCGGCCTTTACCTTCACCACAGGTTATGCAACTTTTGTCATGGTGGCTGTAGTACACATTGTCGAGAGTCGAGGCTCTTGTCTCGTTCTCATGACAAGGCGATAGTGTTGCCTTTTAGTTGTTCTTATGGTACTCAGGATCGCCTTTGCGATAATGCTGAAGCCTTGAGAATTTGGCATAGCCCGGCTACGTGTTTCGTGTTTCTGACAAATGTTTCTGGAATGGTACGACTTTGACGGTCTTTTGACAATGTTGTATTTTTTCAGGGTCCTATGTGCTTCGTGAATCATGGTCGAGCCTGTTCGGGTTTAAAGAACCTTATGTGGCCGTTGTGCATATGCCACAGACAAAAAGAGACCTAGCCTTGTTTATGTATCGGAGAGCGACTTGAGACACGGGCGTGTCAATTTCGCTACTAAGATCGATTCAGTTGTTCCTACGAGCATTGTATAGATGCAGAAAAAGCAATATTTGATGTCCAAGCTTATTAGCTTAAGGTGATGAATTCATGTTTAATAGATCAAAGTTTATTACTTGGGGTCGAGCACATGGAAGCCGTTTTTTCCCTCTGCTTTTTGGCCCTTTCTCATCTTATGCCCTCTCCTTTTCTTTGTATTCAAAGCGAGGATGAGCAAGTAGTTGAACTCTCAACAGTTTCCTTAAAAACTACTATGTGTGCTATCAAACGTCATGCTATCTCGATAATCCGTTTATTCTCGAGCTTGAATTCTTGAGTCGTCGATTTGAGCTACGACGTCTCTTAAAATTCCGTTCATTCTTGAGGTTGGCTTTCCTGACTCGTCGATTCATGTGACAATGTCTCATTCATATAGTTGTTTATTTGTATCTTAATTCGTCTTTGTATTTGGATTTTCTATCTGAAGTATGAGTTGTAATTAGTATGGATCATGAGCGTGCTTTCACCATCGTCATGTTCGGAAACTCGCTTTTGGAAAATGACCTCAACAATGTAAAGCATTGAAGTTTGTACTGTATATGGCGCTTTTCCTGTTTAGTTAAGTGAAAGTAATTGGATTGTGATTTGGTTCACTATCTTTTTTCAGTTGATGTGAACTAATTTGTAGGCCAATTGAATGTTAAATTATAGACACATTACTTTGTCATCAAATTTCAATTCAACTACCCAAAAAAGCCCCCTCTTTTCCTCATCTCCCAACAAGAATAGCTGCCTTAATTTACATCTTCAAAATCAAAAACATAATAATTTCATATAGGTCACTGTAGCCACATCTCTTCAATATAGACCCGCTTTATCATCCTCGTCATCACAATTTTCCGTTGACATTTAGACGTATGATGATAAGACACGATAACAAGTTTGATTAAAGATCACGTGTTTTTAAAAAATACTGATACTGATAATAAGATAATATAACCGTTCGAATAAGGATCACAAACTGGCATAAGCTAGTTCGGGTATATACTTTTGATTGGAAAGAAAAACTCTCGTGAGCTAATGAACATAAAAATAGACCAAATTTACGAACCTCCATCATAAGTTTGAATTTTTGGTGTTACGGGTGATTGCAATATTCTTCATCATCTATATAATAGACTCTAATTTTCCTGTTCTCTTTACATCACCAATGTACACTAACTTACCAAACCACCTCTTATAATACAAGAGCACTCCTCTCCTAGCCATCACCACGACTCCACCACCAATATCAACACCAAAAACTCAACCCATATGGGTGGAGATCGAGTAGGCGCTAGGCGGCGCCATTTTGAGCCTATATCACGATGTATCGTCGAGGGCAGAATGACACAAACGATAGCCTCGGACCTCGAAGGAACACTCCTCATATCAGCATCCTCATTTCCTTACTACATGTTATTGGCATTGGAGGCGGGGAGCCTTGTCAGAGCCTTAGCACTTCTCCTCGCCGCGCCTTTCTTGTTCCTCGTAAACACATTTGTCTCAGAGGAGATCGCGATCAAGGCAATGATCATTGTCACGTTCGCGGGACTTAAGCTAAGGGACGTGGAAATGACGGCCAGGTCGGTTCTTCCTAGGTTTTATGCAGAGGACTTGAGGCCAGAGGCGTGGAGGGTGTTCAGGGCGGCAGGGAGGAGGCGTTGTGTCGTGACCGCGAGTCCTAGGATCATGGTTGAGTACTTTGGTGAGAAGTACTTGGGTGCTGATAAGGTGATCGGAACCGAGCTAGAGTGTAGCAAGTCAGGGAGGTTAACAGGGTTCGTGAAAGGCGATGTTGGCGTTCTCGTGGGGGAAAAGAAGAGAGACGCCGTGGTGAGGGTGTTTGGGGTGGAGGATTTGCCGGATTTGGGGATCGGAGGTGGTAGGAGTGATCATCATTTCATGTCCGTATGCAAGGTCAGTTAAACGCGACAGTTAACGTTTCATTGTTGTCTGTTTTATGATTGATCCATGTCAGTTGTTGTATTAAGCTTGGAAGCGCATTGTGTGGTTTAAAATAAGTGATGTGGATCGGGCATAGTGAGATTTACGATGAAAATACAACTTAATTATTGTCGTTTTTTAGGAGTTATAAATGTATTAGCTAGGTTCCATATAGCATAAGATAGGTTTTCTTCTTTTGTCTCTTTTTTTTTTTTTTTTTTTTTTGGATTAAGCATAAGATAGGTTATTAATGTGAAAGTATCATCATTCATGTGATTTAGTTTTGGGTTAATTTGGTGATCTGAGAAGATGAGTCCATGACTATGTTCTGTATGTCTATCTGAATCAAAGGGTCAATACTATATTATGTATGTCCATCACTATAAAGTTAGGTGATGAACTGACGTGATATGTCTAGCAATATAACCAGTAATTGTCCCAATACTTCAATTGCATCTCCTGTTTTAACTTGACTCGTTGTATAAATTTGATGCATCCAAGTAATTGCTACCATACTGCATTTCGGTCCTCGATTACAGTAGTTTGACAATTATACAAAATTGTAGTACACCAGAACTAAAAAATATAGCGGTTTGTTGGCTATTGTTATTTGCTGCAGCGTCCACATTAAGACCAAATAAAATATTTTTCTCTATTTCCAACTATTCTTTGGATCTTTCCTATTAATAACACTCGTATTTGATTATATAAAATAAAGACACTATAAAAAAATGACGGTGTTATAAAAAACTTAAAAAAATATGTGTTAAATTATAAAAATGATAATATGAGATAGAGAAATTCGACAAAATTATCGTACTATAATAATATTTTTTATTTTTATATATCAATTTATTATAACATTATATATAATAAAAAATAAAAAAATAAAAAAGAATAAATATAAAGAGTCTGAGGCAAGTGCTCAAAGCAATTTATTCTTGTCCCATTATTGAAACATGAAATCTTACTGTCTCAATGCAATTATTCTTAATTATATATAAGGTTCTTATTTGCTGCTAATTAGCGGCTCGAAACAAAATTATTTTTTGAATGAATAAATGCCTTTGGCCTATAATTTTTAGTGGTCCGTCGTGGTCGTCCATGTTATCAATTTCATCTCCATTATGGGCAGTCACCAAACATAGTTAATTCAGTGAGCTGGTTCATGAAAGTTGCAAAACAAAATGACAGAAAACAAAAACAAAAATAAATCAACAGAGAGATAGATGAAAGTATTACATAATAGAATATGAGAAATGTTAGAAACACTTGTTTGCATTTTTTTTTTTTTTTTTTCGTTGGTTTGAGGTAGTTATCACCTATCACCAATTCAGATGAGTCTCGTAAGAAATCAACGTTTGTGTATGAGTAGTCGAAAGGATTGCACTTCAAAGAGTATACTTGAGATTAATCTATCAAACTGCACTGACAATGAGTATGAGTTGATATTTATTTTTTTACGACTTCAATTTTTTTCCTTTGTTTGTTCCAAATTTGTATTCTTCATGTTCATACTTTAAATGATAGTCGATTGATCTAAAACTTAAAAGAACACTAGTGCCACATCATAACCAATCTAACTTTTATACTTTTGTTTACTCTTTATATATATATATATACATCGACTCTGTAAAACAGCAACCGATGCTTTTAATTAGTCTCTAATAAAAAATTCAAGAAGTTTTTTTTTGAAAATTAAAATTTAGGAAAAAATATTTGAAATTCAATATAAATGACATTTCTTTAAGTTCCAATAGGAAGTTAAATTCAATGGGATTTTAAGATGAAAAGGATTGATGTGGCAGATAATTAAGAGCTTCTACAAGTCCTTCTTTTTACCCTATAATTACAATATTCATTTCCCTTAATTCTCACCCTTTACTTTCAAAAGTAGTACTTGTTTTTTAGGGATTAATGTTGTGCTGCAACGGACACGGAGATGTGTATCGTAGAATCATTTTCATCGCACATTTTTAAAAATCAAAAAATTTAAAACCCAAAAAATTAATATAATTTAAAATTATATGATGGAGATAATTCTACGACAGCCATTTTCCTGTCAGTTGAAACACTATTCATTTTGCCCTTTTTTTTTATCCCATCTCTTTTACATTTGCGTCTCATTTCTCAACGTTATTACTATGTGGGTGAGTATATCAATACCTAAAACTTTATCTTTATTTTTTAGAAATTGATACTTCCAAAACTCTTTTTTTTACATCCTAGACATTATGTGAGTAGAGGTTATTTTTGTCAAAAAAAAAAATAATGTGAATGAATGGCCTTGGATATATAAAAAAGTACTAATTAGCTTTATTGGTAGCACATAAATGTGCCAATGAGGACCAGCTGTACCAATACGCTTTTTATATTTTTGTGCAAGTATCATTTCCCTCTCAAATGCATATTCATATACTGAGAGTATAAGATGATGTCTTGTCCTTTTTTTTTTTTTTAATCAATTTTTGTTGGTAACAGTTATTTCAATCTAAGGACCATCAAAACTTAGGTGGCCCATCATATGTATAAGTCATTAACCGTGGAACGGAAGAAAAGTTAATCGCTCCTTCTGACACGGAAAATAGTAACCTTACTATTTAAAAATCCATTGATATAGAGCGATTTTGAGTTATATCCAATCAAGGAATTGCATTTGCAATACACGACATTATGTGCCATTCGAGATCAGGCGACTTAATTGGTGCGAAATGTTTATGTGATTGTATGGTGATAGATATGATATGACTCATATATCAGTGTTATCTCAAATTTCTACGATGATTCAGATTTCTTTAATTTAATCGTTATCTTAGATGATGTTACATTGATTAATTAAAACTCGAAAACCTATGTTAGTTTGAACATTGAGTCTATACTTTAATGATCATAATTCAAATCCTGATGAGCAATCAAGCTACATGAAACTTATCAACAATTTTTTATTTTTTATTTTTTTGATCAAATGCAGGAAGCCTACATGGTATCGAGGACGAAATCTGAGCCATTGCCAAGAAGCAAGCTACTCAGTCCAGTGATCTTCCACGACGGTCGCTTAGCACAAAGGCCGACACCATTTGTTGCACTCTTAACCTTCCTATGGTTACCGATCGGGTTTATCCTCTCCCTCTTTCGTGTCTACATAAACATTATGATACCAGAAAGGATCGCTCGCTACAACTATGTGATCCAAGGTATAAAACTCGT
>JAOVYX010015806.1:12729-26597 GCA_035668315.1 Drosera spatulata | reverse complement strand
ATAGGGTATATTTTAATTGTTTAAAATATCCTATTACTGTAAGTCTAGTCTTCTATATATACTAGCCTGGAGACAACAGTCTTGACATTCCAAACTAGATGCCTTGGGTGTAATGTTTCAAGCCTAGCAAAACTCTCTCAACTCCTCTCAACATTAACAAGCTAGATTTTGCTGCTCCGTATCCTTAGCACTTACAACTCAACAACCAGCTTTTAAGCATTGAACGGGACGAATTCCCTGAGTTGATTCTGAGGAGTTAATTAGAAGGCTACAAATCTAGTTAGGCCAATTTTAGGAAACAAATAAACGGTTTTGGCCTTTATTTGCTGGTGTTAGGTCTAATGATGTTCAATATTTCAAATTGCGTATTTGGTTGTCATGATCGCTGCGTTGTATTAAGTGGTAAGTTGGGGATGCTTGTTTGGCCATTTTTGAAGGTTATCATGACTTGTATGCAAAATCAACTTCATTCGCTAATAATGAGGCGTCCTATATTTACACACTCCTACGTGATAAAACTAATTAATTAGTTGACTCTAGTGGCTCGGATGCTGGATTTATTCATTGTTTCAGACTTCAGGCTCTATGATTCTTATTAGTTCTACTGCAAGCAGAGTCGCAGAGAGTCACCATATACATGATACCTTTCTTTGATGCCTAAGTGTTCGTTTCCTTTGTTTAAATTTTTAACTTATATAAATTCTAGCTTAATGCATTTTCTATGTGCATGGCAATATGGTTTCATTATCTCTATCTAACCTAGGCTAGATAAAACTAAGTTCATGAATCCAAGATGCATAGAACAATTTCCTCAAATGCAAATAGAATTGGCTGTGACAATTTGCTTGTTGCGAATAGAAGTGGATGTAATCCTCGAATCGATTAAAACATTTTACCCCTATTTCTCTGCAGTGCTTGGATATTAATATAATTGACTAGTCTCTCATCCGTAGTTGCGCTATGCCTATGATCATGATAGAAGGCCGAAATGGATCAACTAGGGAGACAAAGATTGACACCTTGGATTTTCTCCATGATCAATCTGGACTTTAGAAACGTAACAAGTTAGATCTCCATCATGATAAACTGCATTTCATGTATTCCACAAGGCCCACAACTTCGTTCTTGTACTCCTATAAGTAAGAGACACCTTGGACAAAAATTAAGCATCAACTCCAGCAGTGAGCAAGCTTCTTATTAATAGAGTGCTACCTTAATTGGCTAGCTATCTCATTGAAGGGTTGAGCTCAGATTAACCACAACTTCAACGCTTGGTTGAATCAGTTAACAAATTTGAGTTTGATCTTCCCTTTGAGATAGCTAGCTATTTACATCTTTACTGTTGTTCAAGATCAAATAAGTACCTATGCCGATGGCACCAACAGTAAGCTGCAAGGCGTTGTCTGGCGGCTGCGGTGGATCAAGATCTCGTGTGAGTTTTAAGGCATTGTTATTAGTAGTCTTGGTGGCAGCTGCAGCAGGGCCAGCCCTGTGCATGGACTGCCTGATCCCATCGAACTGGCTATCAAGTTGCGAACAGTACCTGCATACAGGGGATTCGCAATGGCTAAACAACAATGCTCCTGGCTTTGTCTTCCCTACGTCTCCTACTTGCTGTGACAAGTTTGCAGACCTCAAACAGGCCTTCTATGAGGCCAACAGTCAATTCGAGCGCCAAGCGATGTGCTCCTGCCTCAGGCAAGAGTGCAAAGACACCAAATACTACAACTGGACTCGCATTCAAAAGATCCCCAGCCTCTGTGGCATCGAGCCCTTGTCCAACACTCTCGTCGTTAGCCGCACCTCTCCATGTGAAACGTACGTGCCTACATTATATAACGTATTTCTAATTCTCATACATCCTCCATCTCTTGTTTGCTCCAAATTATACCACCTAAATTTAAGTCTAATACAGTTTGATCACTAATTTTCTACAGGATACCATGAGCCTGATCATTGGAATCATAGGCGAGATCAGCAGATGGAACAGCAGCACACTATATATAAACACAATATTTGTTCGGCCAGTTAGCTGATTATCTGGCTGTTAAATCTTATGTATCCGATCTATATTAGTATTAATTGTCTTCAAGTATTGGAGATAAACTTAGGCTTCGTTAGTCATCTCGTCATATCTATTTGTAACATTGCCCTTTTCTTAGAACACAGTATTACATATGAATGGGTTGCACACCCTTTCTTGTCATTCATTTTCCTTTATCCCTACTAAAGTAGTAGAAGCTTTTCGACAATTATAGAAAAATTTGCGAACTTCATATTTAATCATATGCGTTAAATGTACCTGGTTGGAGGTGATGGATATGCAAAGAATAATAACAAGATGAAGAAGAGACAACCCTAAAAGTTTCAATATTAGTAATGGAACATATATACTTAAACGATAAATATTCAAAATCAATAAATAAAAAAAAAGTTTTCAAATAAATTTTTTCAACTAAATAACTATAATGAACGTGAATCTGAAAAATCTTGAGAAAAAATTGAATTGTATCATTCGATGTAAAATATGATGTTAGCACTATTATTTATTAGAGATTAATTACTGATGAAAATTAAATAATTAAAAAAATTAAAAATAAAAATAATTATAAAAAATTCTTCATAATAATTGAATGCATCCTAATAACAAACTAATAGCATTTCCAGGGACGACTCCTCATTTTTCCGAAATGGGAAGACAGTTGTTGAACATTTTAGGGTCGTTGAAACCAAAACAATTGTTGGTTCTAATCTTCCTCCTCTCTCTCGCTCCTCTTTCAACCCCTGTACGTGTTTCTCGTGTTTACCTGTTGGAATATTAGATTTTGGGGGGTCAAATCAAAATGGTGAATTCTTCGACGACAACAGCCGCGTGATTAGTGGAGTTGAAGAAAACCGAGGCCAAGGGCACTACACCGCAATCACAATCGCAATCATTCGATTGTGAATTGTGTTGATTTGATTGGACATCGTGGTCTTCATCAATCCAATCCAATCCTTCTGTGATTGGACGAGGTCGGGCGATCGATCGATCGATACACAGGGATCGGATGGCGTATCGGAGGCGGCAAGGGATAACGAGGGCGTCGACCTTCAAGGAGGACATTTATCATACTCGGCCCGCCTACGCCGCCGCCGCCGATGTTCCCGAGGATTCCTCCTCCTCTTCCACGTCGTCGTCGTCGTCTTCCCTCGCCGCTCGCGCAATCCGAGCCTCCGCCGCACACCGCGATTCCTCCGCATACGGCTACGCTTACGCCACCTCCGACACCGATTCTCATGCTTCTTCACCCTCTTTTCTCCGTCGTGACTCCCCCGTCCTCTCCGGATCCAAGGTCTTCTCCCTTTTCCAAATCGCTCCATTTGTCTCATTTCGTATCACATTTCCATGTTATTATGATTACAGAATCATTGACTTGCATTTTTTCACCAGATTATGTCTGATGGGAACAGATTAGATAGATAATGCTCCCTCCGTCCCATGATATAAGAAACGGTTTGACTCGACATGCGGATTTATGTGTTGAATTTTTATGGAATTGGATGAAGAAAGAATATTTTTTAAGTGGTGATGGGTTTTACTACAGTAGTTGTGAGAGGAGATGATGAAGTGTACCTTAACATATTGTGATTGTTTTGTTGCTTTTTAGGTGAAAAAGGTTACTAAATAGGATATGTTATTTATATTTTGGGACGATTTAAACAGACAAGTGTTGTCTATATAATTGGACGGGGAGTAGATTCTATTCATGATATGTTTTCTTACTTTGTCAGGAAGTTTGATCATTGCTTGTTTATTATTTTCTCATTTGGAAACTTTGTCAAGAGAAATATCAACAGATATCATCATTTGCACCAAGTCGGAATTTGGAGTTTGCCGACTGGACTAGAAGAAGTCATTCCAGATTAACCTGCATTGATGCTCAGTTTGACTTGCAGCCTCATGGATATTACCCACAAAAAAGCTGGTACTTATGAACGCAGGCTATGTAGCTCAATAGTCCCATGTAAACAATTGCAATGCAACCACAAGAGGGTTTCTCTTCTTTCTGTCACTTGTAATACAAGATGAAAACCTCAACAACAGACAAATTTTTTGATATTGCCAATGGCCTGTTGGTAAATCTTCCTGGGGTTGCGGTGCAAGCAGGGTTGTCTTCTTAGCTATTCTTGGAAGTTCTATTGGAAAGTTTGGTCTGGTTTGAATCAACATGTGATCATCCATTTGTTGTCTACTTTTTCAGTTTTCAACTTTATGCAGACATTTTTCTTCATTCCCTGTTGCTTCCAGTCTCTAGCATATAGAATGTCCTGTTGAGTGGAATTTCAAGATCATGGATGCTTTTGATGCATTTAACATAGTTCTGTTACCATTTTCATTCAAGAGTTGTCATGACTATCTGAATATCGATGTGGTGCTCCTGTGTAAATGTAGGGATCGGGTCCTTTTGATAGCAACTCGATGAAAGATTCAGATGACTCCAAATACGGTTTCTGGGGAATCCTGGCCAGGAAAGCCAAATCAATCCTTGATGATGAAAATGATCCTCAACGGTCCGGAATGCCTAACCGAATGAAGGCAGGGGCAACCAATGCACCACACAAGGAACAGGTGATGTTTGCTCTCGCAATCGTGTCTTCTTGCTGAATACTAAGTCTCCTGTTCCCTTATGGAGTGTGGGTGGATGGAAGCAGAAGATGTTGCTATTTGGCTTTGACAGAAAATAATCTTTAAAAGGGAAAAAAAAAACAAGATGATAAATGTCACCTTTGAGGACTTGCATAGCCTCCTTTTGGGTGTACTGCAACAAAATTTTACTTTACTTGAGATGTGCGTGCTTATATTATTCGTCGTGGCAGTTTTACCAACCACAATCTCCAGATATTGGGGGAAAGATGGAGAGTCCTAAGCTAAGGAAGGGCCTTGATGCGATTACATCGTCTCTTAACCATATCGGAGACACCATTGGAAATGCCTTGGAGGTCTGTAAAGTATCGATTTTCTCTTTCTGTGGCCAAGTTGTACATTAAATGGTGCTCCAGATATAGAAATAACTTTTTATCATTCTGTTTCTCTTGCTTTTGATGGAAGTTGATTTAAATCAACTTGCCTATGATAATTTTCAGGAAGGTCGTGTGATTGTAGAAAATAAGACTGCTGGTATCGTTCAAGAAACTCGTAAATTGCAGAGCAGGAGAAAAGGACCCATCTCAGAATTCCAGAATCAGAACTTAAATTTACAAAACTTGTGGCAGCAACCTGGGGTCCAACCGATGCAGAAACCTGCTCAAACTGACCAAGAAACACAGCTCAAGGCATCTCGCGACGTAAGGTGGCAAATATGTAATGGTGAATCGCTGATCATTGTGGAAAATTTGTTGATTTTTTTTATTGAGAAACACAGCCTTATAGTGTTCTTCATTCCTGATATCTTAGACGTTGCAACTCTTTTTCAGTATATCTAATGTAGGTTTTACAATCAGGGATTAATTTCAGGAGATAAAAGGAACATATCCAACACATACTTGTATAACTGCCATCAATCATATGAGTAACTTTCTCTTGGTTGGTGCATCACTGAAATATAGAAGGAACTTATCAGGTTTTCCACTCCCAATCATTTCGTTTACATTTTTATTCAGGTTGCCATGGCAACAGCTGCCAAAGCTAAACTACTTCTTCGTGAGCTGAAAACCACAAAAGCCGATCTTGCTTTTGCTAAAGAACGATGTGCCCAGTTGGAAGAAGAGAACAAGCGGCTGAGAGAAAGTAAGGAGAAAGGTGGCAATACAATTGCTGATGATGATCTGGTATGTCTTCTCTTCAGTTTTGAAATTGGAAATTTGTCCAAGAAATCTGCAGGTTTTTGTTCAGTTACTGGTTCCAGGACAAACTTCTTGCTGGTAGTTGCATTATGTTTTTCACAAGTGCTGTAATTTGCTGACTACTGGAGTCACCTGACTAGTGTTTTGATGTATGAATCTGTATTTTCAGATAAGACTGCAATTGGAAACACTTTTGGCTGAGAAGGCTCGGTTGGCTCATGAGAACTCGATATACGCACGTGAGAATCGATTTCTGCGGGAAATTGTTGAATATCACCAGCTCACAATGCAAGACCTTGTGTACTTTGATGAAGGTAGAGAAGAGGTCGATACAGTTTACCCTTTCTCCATTAATGATGCCGGAGTTGTGTCAAATTCCTCAACATCTCCCACTTCACCTGAATCACTTCCGGACATTTCACCATCTATGTATCCAACGGAGAGTAGTGAATCCACTAACGAGATCTCGTCTGATTGCGCACCGGACAGTAAGGAACTCATTGAAGCTGTCGATTTCAGAAAGGAATCTGAGAACCACCAGAACAATCAGGCAGCTTCGATTTCAAGAGTACAGGTTCCAATGGCAAAAGATGCTAAGAGTCCAACGGTTTTATCTTCTTAAGTCGCGTGGGTGTTATGTATACTTCAAGATCGACCGCTTCAGTTTCTCAACTTCTATATCCTCAGCCTCTTTGACCTGAGGCCCATTGGTTTTAAGCATCGATCCTGTATGCTGCCAGGTTTCTCTCTCAAGTATTGGTTTCAATTGATTCTTTTTACCAGTGTCGAGAAGGGGAAAAAAGAAAACGGTTTCTCCTCTCTGCTACCAATAATGTATGCATGTAATGGTGTGTTTTGGTCTTCTTTTTGAGCTGGATAGCAAGACATATCCTTGCTTTCTGGCTAATTTGATTTGGAGAATTGGTTTTTGGGGTAATCTACATTGGTATACCGTGGCAATCAAATGTGGATTGCGCTTCCAATTGTACCAAAGCTCGAATCTGCATGTCCTGCTTTAAAATATGATTTTTGCCCCATCCGCACAAAAACCATTGACGATGCTAAAACAGTATATGTGGGAACTTCATCCAAGGGATATAAGATTTCAACAGATTTTTAATTGAAAATTGCTTTTCAACCCCACGAAATCACACCGCCATAACTTCTCCCCTTTTTGCCCTTAACTCCAACTGATTTACCCATTATCTGCAAATCATGTCACCTTGTAAAATTACATTTTTATTATACACTTATTTAAATAATCATTATATTATTCACATAAATCAAATTTCACACGCATGTGTTTTCTCACCCAAATTTATTGTTTGTGTCTTATTAGTAGTCCATTTCTTGTAGGTATACATGTTTATGAATTTCTTTTTATTATATTATCTAAAAGATTTATGGGATTGTCATTATTAAAAATTGTCAGAATCACAATAATCTATAAAACCTTTGACTTGTTTGATCTCATTTATGGTATGATCATTATTGAAGATGGTTAGCATTATGAGAATGTCATTATTTGATCTCATTTATTTAATTTATTCACTAATATTATAGTATTTTTTGAAAAAAAAGATAATTTTTTTTATTCAATATTACTCATGTTTTGTAGATTTTATTTAGTACATCATGAATATATATTTATTTTTAATAATCTAGTTATAAAATAAAAGTTATTTGAATTTATGAATTTTGAACAATGAAAATGTAGTCCGGGGAAAAATAAAAAGCTAGGTTGTGTGGGTGATGGTCGCCGGGTGTGTGGGTTTGTGATGATGGAAGGTGGAAAACAATACTCTTTCTAATTATCTGGGGGAAAAAAAAAACCAGAGATTGTTGCAGAGCCTGGCGCATCATCTCTTGCATGTGTCCAGGGGTGAACAAAAATATCCCCGACAAATTGAACCAGATCGACAAATCGGACAAAACCGACCGAACTGAATTTATATCGAGGCATTTCGATCGGTACGGGACAAAAAAAATTTTGATATCGAAAAATCGATCCGATACAGGACAAATATTAGGAACTGTACCTATATATTCCATATAGGACCGATACTATTAAAATATTTTTTTTTTTTGGAATTATAGGATTATATTTACTCTTATATTTTTCTCTACTAAAACAGCATCATTCACACTAAAACCCTAATTCCCAATTCATTTTTGTCGAATTGCAAATCTTAAAGGGAAAACCATTTAGAAAGTTAGTGCATGGATGTTTGAACAAATGGAAAATTAAAAGAGTTTTCACGGTCATCGTTGATAATGCATCGTCTAATAACGGGGCGATACATTTCTTGAAGAACAAACTTAGAAGACCCGAACCCATTTTGGATGGTTTGTTCATGCATTTGCGATATTCTACATATATTATCAATCTCGTGGTAAGAGATGGAATGGATGAACAACATCATGCTATTGCGAGGATAGGAAATGCGGTGAGGTATGTAATATCATCGTCGGCTAGACTTGCGAAGTTCAAGGAATTTGTGGAAACAATCGGAATCACACATTCTAAGAATGTTTGTCTTGATATTGATATAAGATGGAATTCGACATACTTGATGCTAGAGAGTACGGAGAAGTATGAAAAGGCCTTTGACTTGCTTCAATATGAAGATGACAAGTATTCTAGTTTCTTTCTTGGTGGTGATGGTTGAGGATCCATCTATCAACACAAGGGTGAAGAGGAAAAAGATGAAACTCTTTGGTGTTCCCGATAAGATTGATTGGGAAAATGCTTATTATTTTGTTGAGTTTTTGAGACCTTTTTTCAATGTGACCAACAACCTTTCGGGTTCTCACTATATTACTTCAAACATATTTTACAACTAGCTTGTCAACATGCAAAAAAAGTTGACGAAGATATGCGAGTCTAAAGATGAGAGGTGTCGTGAGATGACTTTGAAGATGAAAGAGAAGTACGACAAGTATTGGGAAAACATGGACAACATTAACTTTCTCTTGTATGTTGCCGTCGTGTTGGATCCTTGTAAGAAATTGAGTTATCTAGTGTTTTGCTTTCAACAACTCTATAAACGTGATATTCCAAAGCAAAATTCCATGAAGGAGAGGGTTGAAAGGACACTAGGTGACTTGTTTGACCATTACAAAAGTCTCTATGAAATATTACACTCTTGTGTCTCTTCTTCCCCCGCATGTGCGAGCTCCATGGATGTTGATGACGGTGATATAGAGTCAAGATTTTTCAAGAATTTGGAAGGAGGAAACAAATTTGAACTTGAGATATACTTGACCGATGACTATGGAAAACGGGATGGAAACTTTGATATATTGAATTGGTGGAAAATCAATTCATCAAAGTTTCTGGTGCTTTCTCAATTGGTTAGACATGTCTTAGCTATGCCAATATCCACCATGGTATCGGAGTCCGCTTTTAGCACTGGTGAGAGGGTGATCGATTCATTTAGGAGTTCGTTAATTCCTAGGGCCGCGTAAGTTTTGATATGTGCTCAAGATTGACTACGATCTTCTCCCATTCTTATCGAGCTTCCACAACCAACAATCATCGAAAAATGAACGAAGAACATGAAAAACTTGAGATAGGTAAATGATAAAGCTTCTTGTTTGTTTTTTTTAAAGATTATATTATTATGAAATCGTGTAAACACTCTCTATTGCTTTTGATGTAGATGAATTTGCAAGCAGTTCGAAATTTTTTGAAGAATGCATCATTGACGAATGACTTTCCAAGTTGTTGCTAAAACTATTTTGTTTTCGTTGATTGTTGTTTATGTGGCTTGAAATGGTACAGGATTCTTACTTATGCAGCTGGTTTGGTAACAGCTAAGATTTGTAGTTGGTTGCTAATTTGTTGTTATTGGTTTTTGATGGCAGGTTGTTGTATTGCTGCTTATGAGTTGCAGTGTTGCTGGTTGCAGTGTTGCTGTTTGATGGTTGCAGTGTTGCTGTTTTTACTGGTTGTAGTGTTGCTGGTTCATTATTGCTGTTTTTGCTGGTTGTAGTGTGGCTGGTTGCAGTGTTGATGTTTTTGCTGATTGCAGTCTTGCTGCTTTTGCTGGTTGTAGTGTGGCTGGTTGCTGGTTGCAGTGTTGCTGTTTTGGCTGATTGCAGTCTTGCTGTTTTTGCTGGTTGTAGTGTGGCTGGTTGCTGGTTGCAGATTGCAGATTGCTGTTTTTGCCGAAAATTTCTGAACTTCTGTTGTTGCATTGCTGAAGCTGAACTACATTTCTGAACTGCTGTTGTTGCATTGCTGAAGCTGAACTACCGCTGCTGTTTTTGGACTGCTCCGCTGCTGTGCTTATGACATGTTACTGAACATCTTGTTGATTGTAACGATCATGATGTAAACAAAATTGATTTTTTTTTTTTTTTTGGAAACAGTTTCGGGTTGTATTTTGTGAAACAAAAATCATTATGATTTCGTTAATACCGAAATTCCCGAAAATACCGTACTGATGAACCGAGGAACCAGAACCGAAAAATTGATACTGGACGGAACAAAAAAAATTTAGGACCCTGATAACTCGGGACAGGACGGAAAAGGATCAAGAACCAGACCGTCACCAGACCGTCGTCCCATGCTCACCCCTACATGTGCCCACCTGTTCATTCTGGAGTAAAATTTATAAAGGGAAAAAGAAGAAACAAGAACGTATGAAAGAAACCAACATGAAAGTACAAAAGATACAACCTAGCACAGAAAGAAGGCAAAGACAATTATACATGAGATTCTTTCCAAGACTTGAATTAATGGAACTTGGAGGAGTATCATATGTACAGACTTGTACATTTTGGAACTTTAAGCTTTCTCTTCTCCGGGACTAGCTTGTACAATAACACTTTGTGATCCAACAAAGATAGGCAGCCCCTTAAATGTTCATAGCCCTGTAAGCTAGGTCTTCGCCCTTAGCTCGGGAACAGGTCTCGCTTGTTCTCAAAGTACTCGGATATCCTACTACGGAGAGAAAATTTGCTTCTTCCCTTGAACTGATTGGTGAATCCAAGCAGACAAGCAAACAGAAAAAGAAAGCTTTTCCATCAGAATATTTGGAAAAACAGGCTTGTTGATCCATCGCCAAAGGATTTCAGATCTGCAGGTTTCACCAGTGCCCGGCATAAGGGACAAGTTCTTTCCCTTTCAAACCTGAGATTTCAGGATTGCAAACAATCATTACAACGATTAAAATCACGAAAAAGGACAAGCTTTAAACTGAATGCCAAATGATGGCATCCAACCCAAGTAGATGAAGATGTAAACCCTTTCTAAGCAGAAACAACAGTATATGATGGATGCAACGAAAGGATGGTGTCATAGTAGAATATTTGGTGGATTCAATGGGGGGAAAATATTTCTTCTACCACTAATCCACTATAGCAGGAACCCCTAATTTCAGTGGTAGGAAATAGAGGAGATTCCTATAGGGAGTCACTGTTTGTTATGGGAATATTGTATCTGCTACAACTAAAGGGAAAGAGCTTTGTCATGCCATTTTGTGTTTCATGGATGAATAGTTGCTCTCCCCCACACAAGGAACTGGGTACTGGAGTCCTTGTGCATGTTCTTCCAGCAGGAATATCAGTTTCATTTCTTTGTTCCTACCAAGAGCTATAACCCCCACACGCAAAAAGAATAAGGCAAGAGAACTTCCAAAATGAAAGGATGGGGAAGAAGATAGTAGATCCCAATAGGCAAAGAAAAATTCAGCACCTCCCATCTGTGCGAACAGGAAAATAACACATTCTATCACAACGAATAAGTCTCATTCCAAGTCTAGTTCGTTTGGGTCCAGGCCTCCACAATGTTTCAGCATATGAAGAGGATGAAGTGATTGTTATGTCCTAAAATGCCAGAAGGGCAATAGGAACCTTATGAAATTGAAGTTGCCGGTTATGAAGTAGTCAGCAAGTATAAAAAACAACAAATGTTAAAATGCAAAAGCTCATCGTTATTTGTTAACCCAAGAAGATAAATGATGCAGTGAACTGACCATTCTGAGACGCAGTCTTCACAAAAGATATGCTTGCATCGAAGTAAAATGGGAGAATGCATCTTCTCTTGGCATATAGCGCACATATCCCCTGCTGCATTTACCTGCACAGAATGACAAACCCTTTCGCTACATAAAGGTTCCATACCTCACTATTTCACTAGTTGCAAAACAAAGATGCGGAAAACCAGATTTATCTTATGCTTACTAAGTCCCTTTACAAAGTTTAGTAGCCAAAAAACACAGGCTTTTATCAATCACAAACCACCACCACCTCTTGAAAACATAGAAAGCCAAGAGAATGTGACATAGGAGCTATAACTACATGAATGCCACAATAACACATGATGCATTTAGGGAAACAATAATAATAAGCTAGGCTTGTTTTTTTGGATTTGTAGATATGTAATTTCAGTTTTTCCCTTATGAAATTTAGGAAATAGTCCGCCTTTAGCAAATCTTCTATTTTAGTTAGTAATTCTGTCTGCTTAAATATTGTACCTCGTTTGTTTTCTTCATGGAATAACCACAACTAATCTTCAGTGAGAGTTCTCCTATCAGATGCTTCAAGTGTCTGATTACAGGGTTAGTATCCCTTTAGGAAATTTTCTATTTTAGTTAGTAATTCTGTCTGCTTAAATATTGTACCTCGTTTGTTTTCTTCATGGAATAACCACTACTAATCTTCAGTGAGAGTTCTCCTATCAGATGCTTCAAGTGTCTGATTACAGGGTTAGTATTCAAACTGTGTCAACACTAGAACGATCTCTAGTCCACTAGGTTTTGCTGTGTCAGAACGATGCATATGAAAATTGAAGCCCAGCACATGACTCTTACATGAGTTATGTGAAACACTTTTTCTACCTCATCAAACTACCCCAGGGTCAACAGCCCAAAACTGAAGTTTCCTTTCACCAACACTAAGAGAAACATCACATGCCTACTACAGTCACTTTTCAGAGAAGAGCCTTCATGCATCTGAGCTCAGAGGACAGACTAATAAAAGTCAGTATTAGAGTAAAATTTATAAAGAAAAACCTGAGATAGTTTATTACAAAGGGCATTTTTTGGGCTGCTGCGAATAGTTTTAGCAACAGACGCGATTGCTCAGAAAGCACGAGTGATTTGTTTTGCAGCTTAAGGAGAAATCCAATAAAATCAAAATTGAGACGAAGGAAAAAGAATCAAAAGCAGTAGCCATGAATTCTAAGAACAGAATTCCTTTAAAAAAAAAAAGTAGCAAAAATCAGAACAGAAAGGAGGAATAGCAACTATTGACTGCTTAAGATGCCATCTTTCATGTATTAAAAAGACTCAGACTCTGAGCCTCCCCTTCCCACAAAAGAGAAATCCTGAACATACCTGTTCTGAAGTTGCATGAGTGCCATAATGCACTTCTTTGCGTGATAGTGCCTTCACTGCAGAAAAGAATGATTGGAGCTGAACAAGAGAGAGAGCAGTCAATCAGTAAAAGTGAAAGTATGCTACAAGCAGAGAAAACAGGGGGAAAAATTTACAGGGACCCACCTTCTCAATGACAGATGTGAGCTTAAATGTCAGATACAACCCTGTCATTAATGACGAGAACAAGCTACCATATTCTTTGTTCAAGAAGAAACGGTACCAAACAGGAGTGGGCAACAAAGCGCGATATAGCAGAAGGAGGTATTCTACTAAAGTCAGCATTTGACCCTGAAAGAAGCACAATTATCAGAATAAAGTAACAAAATATGGTAACATTTACTAGACCTTCTTAGGATATACCTGCTTACGATAATTTCTCCCTCTACTAGTTTTGTAATACATCAAGAGAATGCACTTGAGAATCATTGCTGCTTGTCGGACCAAGGTATCTGAAACAATCCAATTTGGAGTGAGGACCTCAAAATAGAAAACATTTCTTTGAAATATTCATTCATGTATAGCAACATCAAAAAATCATAGACGAGGTTCTAGTGGATGATGCGAAAATAAACATAATACAGGTAACACGTCTTTCTTTCTTTCTTTCTTTTTCTTTCTTTTTTTTTTTTTTTTTGGGGGGGGGGGGGGGTTGTGCGA
>JAOVYX010015806.1:0-12652 GCA_035668315.1 Drosera spatulata | reverse complement strand
CCCCCCCCCCCCCGCGACAGGTAACTATTTTCGTTCAACTTTGTATGGCTACCATGTTGGGTGTATCAATTAGAAACAACTGGTTAGGAAAAATATCAAGTGGTTACTAAGAAAATCCAAGAGAAGATAAGAGATGCAAAACTGGTTGTTTCTGGTGATATCATGTCCCTGTTTGGTTGGGCTTAAATTTGGTCAAAATTAGCTCTAAGCCCAAATTTCAAATTGTGGAGAGTGCTTGGCTGCCAATTTTGTAACTGCATTAAGAAGTTTAAATTCTGAATGAGATAAGTAGTTTGAAAAAAACTTATCTCTTAAAATGAAAAATCTTATTCCTACTTTGAGCCTTTGACGAATTTAAATCACAATCAGTTGTTTTTAGCCACACACCAAAGTGTTTATTTTAAATTCACAATCAGTTGCTCCTTATCATGATCACCCATAAGGACCTAAAAGCACTTTCGATCAACCCAGCTAAGGAAAGAGGATCTAGAAGAGTAACAGTGAGTAGACAGGAGAGCTTGACAATGCAAGTGGAAGAGTATCAACCTTAACAGCAGTTAAAAAGTGTAGTTCTGGAGACTCAGGAAGGATTTACCCAAACCAAGCAAAAGGTTCCAACCGTTTGAGAATAAAAAAGAAACTGAAAAACAAATTTGAGAAATCAAAGTCGAGTGATTAAATAGTTCAAAAATAATACTTGTATCAAGCTTCAAATTCACATAATACGATTTTATGTTGACTTCGTTGCAAATTGATTTATTTCATTTATGATGTCTCAGCATGTACGGTCTCTGGGCTCCTACTTAATTCTGTATTGCAGAATCCATATAAACTTGATTGGAATGGTCTGGCATTTGACGCAATTTGATATTAAGTGACGAAGAAAGAAATGGCCGGCCTTGTTTCCCTCTATTTTTCTCAATTTCAGGGCTTGCCATTCTCTCCGTTATACCCTCCCTTCCCTCACTCTTCCCCTTTTTTCTAGTCCTACATCACAAATATTACATGTATCCTTCATCACACTATAAGAAACAGCCAAAGAGGATTAGCATCTTGAGCAGCATCAAGTGTCCAAGCTATTATTTCGGTAGTGTTTCAATGGATCCATTGACAAATGTCAGAAAGAAAGTATTGATGTTGCCTTGCATAAGAGAATGTAGAAGAGAAGTATTGAGATCAAGCACGCACCATTGACCATAATGATGAAGATTGCATGCCAAAATGGAGGTATAGCTTTAGGAGGAACCATTATCAGTGGATAAATAAGATCATCATGTCGGTACCACCAGTAAACACCAGCTATGTGAATGATGAAGATGATGCACATGCCGATCAGAATGGAAATCTTTCTCTCTCCCTGCAGCAATTTAAACTTAAAGCTAGCTGGAAACACACCAAAAGCACAATTTAAGCCAGCATGATATTTGCAATAGAAGAAACTAACCTTAAGGGCAGTTTGCTTCCGCAGAATATCGTTGGACTTCAACATAACAACTGCTATCCAAATTGTGACAAAGAAACCTGTGATTTTCACATGCAAGAGTAATGCCAATTCAACACAAAGAACAACTCCTTGGCACAAGGCCTTCATAAAGAAGCAATAAGGCATGACTGGGTTAAAGTTGAGGCATCCGCTTATGACTTCGTAAGACATTAGATACAGATTCTGCCACCCTGATAAACTACAACTAAAGTGACTCTTAATGCATAACACACACAGCTGCAAGTAGAGTCTTGTTGACAGATGAAAGATAACATGATCCACAAAATGATGTAGTATTAGTCCTTAGCAGTCTATATGAGTATCAGAACTACCATATACTATCATGGATTGAGTTGCGGATGCAGAAAGAATACCTTGTAAATGCTGACGGATGAAGACGACCAGGAGCAGCAATGAGAACGGGAGGATCTGCTCTATCCACCTAGCAGCCTGCTGAATATCATATCTCTGATAGGTAGAATCATTAGCATTATTAGCTCCCAGTCCATCTGCAGCCTCAGCATCGCCGCTCACACTTGGTGATGGAGAGACCACATTACTCGCCCGACCACCAAGTTCACCCCTCAGATCATCCTGACCATCAAACACCAACCCAGGAGCCACAACAGGCTGCTGCTGCTGCTGCAAGGAAGCCTCGTCCAGACAAGCGACCTCGACAGGTGAGGGTATCCCAGCAGAGAGCAAGCTCTCTTGGTCCTGTTCAGCGGGGTCAATAATCCTGATGGAAACCTCGCTGTTGCCAGCCCCGCTGCCGACATTGCCGCCGGATTGTGGAACAGGATCCTGAAGAACATGGAGAGCTCCGGCAGGGAGAAGAGAGTCGGAGTCGTGATGGGTGTTCCTGGGGCGCAAAATGCCGGAGTACTCCAAGAGTGAAGAAATGGGAGCCCTGATGAAATTGGAAGGAGTTAGATGGACCCTGTATCTTCTCGAATTGGCAGGGTTTCCACCACCACCATTACCACCACCGGAGGAAGAACCTCGGCGCCCATTGTCGAAATTGCCTGGGGGCGCTTCCATGGGAGCGGATGATGCCGTCCTCACCCTAGACCTAAAACCCCCCAAATTCAAATCCAGCAATCAATCAATCATCCTAAATTGGATAAAGAACACTAAATATCAACGGCAAAAGAAAAAGATGGAGAAAGCAAATGGGGGGCATATAGCAGTAATAATAAAGGGTTCACATTTAATCTGTATCAGAATTATACACGGAATACCCAAAAAGGGAAATGGGATGAAGGAGGGACCTGAGATATCGGAGGTGAGAAGAGAAGGTGGTGGTGCGTCGGACGCGGCGGCGAGGTGGTCCGGGAAACCGAAGAGGAGAAGCGATCGTCGGCTCAAAAAGTCAACACACAGCACCAGATCACAAGGGAGGTACGAATATTATCCTTCGATATATAGAATCTGTAATTCTCGCATAACGCAAAATGGATAAAGAAGAAGAGAGGTGATGATGGTGGTGGTGAAACGGGTGGCAGGTCAGCAAACAAAAAAATATATGTATATGGAGTGGGTTCCAGGATTTGGTTTTGGCTTTTTGAATGGGGAAAATTAGCAGTGTGTTTAGTTTAGGTCGGAGGAGGAGAAGCGATGATGAAGGAGATGGAGAGAAACGTATGGGATGGATGATGCGAAGAAAATGGTGAAAGAGAAAGGGTTGTTCGATGACGGACCAAACCCAAGGTGCGGGACACTGCTGTCCTCCGCTCCAATCCAAAGAGAGAGAGAAAGGAAGGGAATGGGAAAGGACAAGCAAGTCTGTCACGGGGGCGATGACTATTTGGTTTTCGTTCCATGATGATTATCACCAAAAATACCACCCACACCTCAACACCTCATCACACACAAGCATACTCCATTCCAGCATTATTATACCACAAAAGAAAAATAACATCAGAAATTATTAATAATAGATAAAAATAAATTCTTATAATTATTATTTATATTTTTTTGTTTATTATTTTGAATTTTAAAAATAATGAAATTTTATTTATTACTATTACTCATAAACAATTTCTATTTTTACTGTGGCTCTTTTTTACCGTTATTATACTACCATTAAAATATTTCATCACCTAAATTCATCCTAAAGTATTATACCCTCTGTCTAATTTATCTTTGACATTTTCATATTTTATGTTACTTTTCTCTCATAGTTTTTATAACGACATGCATTTCAAAATTTAATTTACGATGATTAAACATCATTCTTCATAAAAATATTATGAAATACTATTTATAGATTAAACTATAAATTTTAATCATGAAATAGTTTAATGAATATATATGAAATACTACTGATAGATTAAATTATAAACTTTAATCATGAAAAAGTTTAATGAATAATTTTTTGGCATCATTAAAAATAAGAACGGAACGTTTTGAATTACGTGTCGTTGTAAAATTTATAAATGAAGAAAATATTTTTTAACATATATTTTGAGGAGTTTCGTATTATGTCTTAATATTGTACGAAAATTACGACGCATATATAGGATTAAAATATACAACTTAAACTGTAATTAATATCTGATGAGAATTTACGAAAAAATCATATTTAATTGTCACACTGGAAGAATCAAAATTCAAATCGACAAATAGAAAAGTTAAAAGTGTTGTACTCCGTCTGTCCCGTGAAAATTACAACACTTGTTTTATTTGGATGTCCCATAAAAATTACAACGTTTCCTAATAACATCAAATCAGTTACAGTACATCCACTAATTCATTTTATGATTGCTACAATCAATCATATTTTAATATTAATAAATATAAATTCAACACATATATTTAAATTGTTGATGCAAATCAAAATATTATAATTTTTATAAAATAAAAAAATATTTTAAATTGGAACGGGGAGAGAGCAATAATAATCGGTTCGAAGTAACTTCACCCCCTCTCGATCCCTCTCACCCGTTTACCTGATAGCCTCACTCTCATTTTCTTCCCTAAATCGCCTCCCCATGCTTCTCTCTTCTCCCTACCCCGACGACGCATCGGATTTTACTTCTATGCTCACACGTCACGAATCGAGCTCTGTTTCTGTAATCAGCAACCAAAATTTCTTGAGAAATCGCAATCATGACTTGATTTCAATGAGATCGAAACGGATCTCCGACGGTTGAAAAAAGTGCACTTGTCGTCGCCAGCGATTCCGACAAAACGACGGAGACATCGAACTGTGTAGATTGAGGTTCGCTGGATAGAGATGGATCTGGTGAGGGAATTGAGAAGAGGAATCGAGTTCTGGTCACACGCCGCTGCCAACTAATTTGTTCGAGGAATGGAGTCGAGGATTTGAAGAGAAAACAAAATATCTACCTCATGAGACGACGTCGTTTTGTGCTTGCTGCAGCCTGAGTTAGCTGATGTAAAATCAGCTTCATTTTCCAGTAATAATATTGTAGTTATGGTTAGGGATTCAAAAAACAAAATCCAGGACGCTCATGGAAATTCCTTTGGAATCTTGTGATCGCGCGAAAGCTGAGATGACATCAAAAGGAATCGAAACGACGAAGGTGTACATTTGATGACAGATGATAACGAGGAATGATTTTTAATGAATGGTATAAATGTTATGATTCAAATATCTAAATTGGTCAAAATAAGTAGAAAATTATTTTGAAGATTTTAGTAGATTTTGTTGTTTTAGGATATCTCCAAAAATTAACAGGATTACATAAATGATGTTTATTATGAATCTAATTGTCATCAACTTAGAAAATAAACCTAACGTTTGTAAGAATTTGTGCAGATATGTACGATTAATCGGGATATTAGCCATAAAATTTTTCATTTTGGATCCACTTTTGAAAGAAAAAAAAAGGGTTGAAAATATGGGGTATGTAAGAAATGATGATTAAAAAAAATGAAAAAAACCATCAAAAAAAAAAGGGCAGAGGGTCTCTTGCTCCTTCGCCAGTACTCTCACTTCCCCTGCTCCCTACTTTCTGCAGCCAAAAATCACTGAACTTTTCGTCATTTTCTCTCTTTTTTTTTTCCCTTCTTTTTGCCTTTTTACTTAAATGATTGATTTTCTTGCAAACCCTCTTGGTGTTGTTTCGGTGTCCTCCTCCTCCTCCTCCTCCTCCTCATCACAGCAGTAATTTTCCCCCCTCTCTATTATAGAGGACCTGCGACACAATAGAGGCCAAAGCCAGCCCGCAAACACACCCCTCTCTTTCTTCCACCACTCCGCCTCCTTCTCCACCACCATCACCACCACCACCAAGCTCTTCTCAGCTGGCTCATCCTTTTCTTTCTAGCTTCACAGCTGATTAAGCCGCCGCCGACCACAGCAAGCAGGTATAAGGAGAGCCCCCAAATCCTCCAATATCATCATTTTTATCAGCAGCGTCATGTCTGGACTGTATAATCCCAACTTCTCCCCAGCAAGAGCTGCTTCTCCTCAGATTAGAAATGCCCCCGATGGGGTTGACAGGTACCCTCTGTCTTTTAGAAACAAACCCTACTCTTTTTCCATGTATTGATTCCAATTCTGGCACTTTCTATCTCGATTTGATTGCTTTCTTTTGGATTGTAATATTGGGTGATGATTTGTGAGGTGGGATTTTGGGGTTTGTGTGCAGTCAGTACTTGACGGAGCTGTTGGCCGAGCACCAGAAGCTGGGACCCTTTATGCAAGTTCTTCCCATTTGCAGCCGACTCCTCAATCAAGGTAACAAGCTTCCTTCTTTCTTCTATCATCTATCCCCCTTTTCGATCTGCCTTCTTCTTGGACTCTCGAATGGCATCCTTGATTCGTTCATGATTCATTCCTGTTTTTGTATGCTGTATGTATAGTTTAAGTGTTCAACTATGATGATTTCTGTGGTTCTGTCTCTCCAAGTCTGGAATGTGCATGGGTCTTCTCTTATTCAGTCCTTCATTGACAGTCTCTTTCCTTTTGTGCCAATATGAGTATGCTATGATCTCTTATTCAATCTTCTGCACATGTAGCCAATGTCCAAGAGGACTGGCTAGTCCGTATATTAGATGATAGGCTGCCATCTTCCCATTATTTAAGAAACATAAATCTCTACGAACTTGCTTCCTATGGTTGGCCTCTTCTGGAGAAACGAGAGTTGAGTGTAGCAAACAATTCTCACTTCCGTGAAAGAAGAAAAAATTTTGTATTCTGATTTTCTCCCACCTTAATCAATTTCAGTTTGCTCAGCTTCGCTGTTTGTTCTTCTACTTTCTTATGCAGTGTTCCTAGTTAGATAGGCTGCCATCTATCAATATTGATTTCTCCTGACTTACGGTTCCTTATATGTACAGAAATTTTGCGGGTTTCTGGTATGCTGTCCAACCAAGGTTTTGGTGATTTTGATCGAAGACAGCATAGAAGTCCTAGTCCCATGGCATCAGCAAATATGATACCCAATGTTCATGGCATGGGACTAGGTGGTTGGAATGGCCTTGCTCAGGAGGTAATTTCATTCGGACTATCTTCATTGAATTGATCTAACCTCTGGGACTAGGACATTGTGTTATGTTTGACATGTGAGCTAAAGGTATGCAAATGAAGCTGCTGAAAATTTTCTAATTTTTTTTTCTCATGGATGATTATGCTTTAGACAGTTACGGTTGACCATGGAAATATCAGCTTCTTGATTATTTGATCCCTATTACTTATGAAGCAATATCAAAATGATTAGCCTCACTAGTTAGTTGTGTGGCTGACAGTGAATTTAAGTGCTTAAGCTAAAGCTGTTGCACTGGGAAAACAATGCTCCTTGGTCACCATACAATTGTATGCTTCTTCTAAAGCGATGAGGGAAATATATTGACATGATTATCCAGTGGGTTAGATGGCATCTGAAAACTAATGGTCTACTATATCGATTGTGTATATCATTTACTCTTGGAAATTGCTGATAGTTGCCAGGCAAATTTCTAGCACTCTAGATTCATTGTTCCGAATCAGACTGACCACTCAAATTGCTTGTAGTTCTCTGCTTGTGTTCATAGTGTTGCTTTTCTCGCTTGCATGAGTAGTTGCGAAATAACTCAGCTCATCGCTGCGATAGTTAACTGACCACTGTATAATAAAATAATATTTGACTCATCAATGAAGAGATGACCGCCTTGACGTCTAGGTGCTGGGTGGTCTCAAAATGTCCAAGGAGGATCTGAGACGTCTCTGCCAAAAACAATTCTTTGTGGCAACAACTGCGTTATAAATGATCATGTAGCTTGAAGTGATGCTCTTTGATGTCTTTCTCAATCTATTATACTATCATTTTTATCTGACATGAGTGTAAGATTAAAATGTTGGCAATTGATTTAATAAAAAAAATTTGTGTAATTGAATTATACATACATGACGGCTAACACAAGCTTCTTGACATCCTCTGGGTCCTGGATTAAGGTTTGAAATATACTCTTTTACCTCTTTTCTTGCTGAGAAGAATCAAGGCTGTGACAGTGCTGTGCAATTATTTAAGAGAGAAGGTTTTGACTACTCGGTTTCCATGATGTCTGGAATATATGTTCTGTGGGAGATGTTCCATGTTCATGCTTTCTGTTGTGTTTGGTATCTTTGGGCTTTTTCCCATGATCAAGTTGTATCTAAATTTTAGATCACTCATGCTAAGCAGAGGATGAGTGGACTGCCTGGAATGTCTATGGATTGGCAAGGGGCACCAGCCAGTCCTAGCTCTTATACTGTGAAGAAGATACTAAGATTGGACATTCCAGTGGATGCATATCCTAATGTAAGATGGTTTTTCCGCCACTACCCATGATTTTCATTTAAAGCTGTATCCAAAGGTATATATTTATCGTTCTTTCTCTTTTTCTTAGTTCAATTTTGTCGGGAGACTTCTTGGGCCGAGGGGCAACTCTCTCAAACGAGTAGAAGCTTCTACAGGTTGTCGTGTTTACATCAGGGGCAAAGGATCCATAAAGGATCCTGACAAGGTAATACCTGCTTGAGTTAAGTGCATGATATTCTGTGCGATCTCAGGTGCTGTAGTTTATTGCTATTTGTGATTATTCTCTTGTTGAAATCTTTTGTTGCTCCATCCATCTAACTATACGGTAATTATGTGGATTGGCTTTCAGGAAGAAAAGCTAAGAGGAAGGCAAGGCTACGAGCACCTCAATGAACCACTTCATATTTTGGTGGAGGCTGATTTACCTCCTAATATTGTTGACATAAAACTGCGGCAGGCAAAAGAAATTTTAGAAGAACTGCTCAAACCCGTGGTATCTATCCTCTACACCCTCTCGCTACAATTGAGTTTTTTTTTTCTGGTCACATAAAATTGTAGTGTCATAGGACTAGTGCGGTTTTTTATCATTGAATGCTGAATTGATTTCTGTGCCCCGACATAAATAACAAGTGTGCTTCTGTGTGTATTGGCTTCTGCAATGTTATCCAAACTTGTGTACTTGCCATCAAACTGACCGTCTTGCATTAAATCTTGAACCTGCAGGATGAGTCGCAGGATATCTATAAGAGGTCGCAGTTGCGTGAACTCGCAATGCTGAACTCAAATTTCAGAGAAGATAGTCCTGGACCCAGCGGGAGTGTTTCTCCCTTCAATACCAGCGGAATGAAGCGTGCGAAAACTGGGCGCTAAGAAGTTGTGGCTAAATCATTCCCCCGTTTGCTTCTTATGGCTCGTATGGAAGATGGTCTCCCAAGTAGTACCAAATTGGTCGAGCTGCAATAGTACAGAACCATTATTTGTGCTTGAGCGTCTTTTGTCGGTCAGTCCGTTGTTTTGGTCCTGGTTCTTTATGTTACTCTTTCTCGGTTTCTCCCTCTCCCCTCTTTCCCCTCTCTATGGTTTTTCTTTGGCTTGTTTGGATAATTTGTATGGACCAATGGAGGGAAAAATAGTAAAGAAACTTTGCAGAAAAAAAGGAAAAAATAAGAAAAGAAATGGAGCAAAGGGGTCAGGTCTATAGTGTTTTTGTTTCTTTCTTTTTTTTGTTTAGCTTTTGTAATGTCAGTTTTCCTTTCAACCTATTATATTCATTGGATTTATTCCTGTCTTAGTGTACTTTGAAGTTGTTGTATAAATCACATTATATGTAGTTGTAATATTGCTATTTAGCTTTGATGATTTATTAGTAATGATATGGAAAACCTTGGCACGTGATTATTCTTTTGTGAAGACTTTCATATTTTATTCTCATTTACAAATGTATGGAGTATAGCATATTATTCAGGAACTCAACTATTATTCTGCCTACTTTCTTCTATAGAATGGTGGCATGTCATCTGTGTATAGTGGTTGGTCATCGTTTGTAGATTCCCATATGTCTGTTTTATGTGCCTTTTGAGTCTTATCTATGTGAAGGTGTGTACATATCATGTGATTATTTGTTGTCGACGAAGGGCAAGGAAGATGCTTGATACTTTAGATCAAAGCATTTCTGCTTTACTTGATAGAGTTGTTTTTACCTGGAAACAGCGCCTCACTTGTGGGATGAGGCACAGCACTGGCTGACATCTGCATCAAGGTTAGATTGTTGTTCTCTTGTGAGTTGTGGCTATGAATTGGGTGCTTCGAGTTGATGCATGTCTGAAAGTTTATGACTCGTCGCTCTTTGACAGCCTATCAACCTTAGCTTCATCTTTCTATTCGCATTATACTAGTTTTTGGCTGTTGCAGTGGCGATGGGCGAGCGAGCGGAATAAGCATCAGGTTGCTTGTTGTTTAACTTCTAGCATTGGACTGGATTCATAATTCATTGCATAGGTTGTTGTGTGGTGATGATACATGTTATAGGAGTATAACATGTAGGTTTGCTGGCAGGCAGTCTGTCGTTGTTGAAAGACATGATTTGTGCCAGCCAACCAACAGCAGAGAGTAGCTGAGAGTGAATCTTTTATTGTTTTGTCTACATTTTTTGGTACCATATTTGACTTACAGGATACTGTTGGAAGGTCCACGTTCTTTTGCCGTCTACAGAATTCATAACCGAGGGAGCGATTAGGAGGGGGGACTGCTATGG
Source organism: Drosera spatulata (assembly GCA_035668315.1). NCBI lineage: Eukaryota > Viridiplantae > Streptophyta > Magnoliopsida > Caryophyllales > Droseraceae > Drosera > Drosera spatulata. The sequence goes on along the minus strand of JAOVYX010015806.1, from coordinate 2,166 downwards.
CCAGCCTGTGGGAATGTGTTCTCTTTTTGGCAATTCGATCCACTGGGAAATTGGAACTTTGCAACGATGTCGACGACGTTGTCGTTGTTCATGAACAACTGTCCATTGTAGGTTGTTGTGAGGGCGAGGGGTAGGAGGCGGACATTAGTTGTTCACAGATGAAGTCTAAAAGAGAGTCGAGATGCAGGGTTTTCTGGTTTGGTCACAAGATCTTGTCTTTGGCAAACTGTCATCTGATGGTATTGAGCTACTGGAGGATATTCCTTCTTATTACCTTTGGAAAGTAGATTATAAGTTTGCCAACGGGTTAAACCAGTAAGAGTCGAACATAATCCCGATAAGAGGCTGATCTGACGATGAATTTCCCTGATAGTCTACCGGTCAAGTTGATCTGATAGAAAGATTTCAGGATCAAACTTCATTTGTGTTCTCACAAGGACCCTCGGCGGAAGACTGAGTAGCTGCAGTATCTTGCGCTTCATTTCCCTACATGCTGATGTTCCTGCTACTAGCTATGGTTGTATAACAGTAAAAACTTGCACACTAAGTGCGGTCTAATGTACAGACATTCCATAGAATTTCACTACATGAATTTGCTGCTAACTGTGAACTGTTCCAAGTTTATACGATTCTCACCCTTTTTTCAGTACATGTACTTTCTGTAATACAAGAAGAAGATCTAGCCATGCGGTCCACGAACTTCTCTGTTGTGTCAACATCACCTTTGGCCGGCGACAATGCGAAAAAAGCCGAGATGAATCAAATAGTATGATAGTATCATCTAACAGCCTCCGGTGCTGAGTTGCAATAGGGAGTGTACAAGCACACCAGTTTCGTTAACGTAAGACACACGCTAGAGAACCCTAGACCTATGGCAACACCCAAGCCACTTTTCTGCTTGTCCAGCTTCAAGGTTCTCCTCACTATGCTTAAGAAGATTGGGATCAGTCCTCCGCACGCAACGACCATCAAATGGTCCAAACCGTTGTAGTTGATTCCCGTGATAATCGCTCCAATAGCAGATAAAGGACTCACGAATCCCATCACTGTGGAGGCCACCAGGGACCCCTGCCAGCTGTCTGTCGCCCCGAAGATGCAACTGGCTACGGCTGCACCACGAGTCAATCCATGCAAAGCAACGGGGAGTACAATACCCTGACCAAGCCCATAGGCTTTTGGAGCAGCAACTCCCAAAGCTAGACCCTCGGCCAAGGCATGGAAGGCAACGGCCGTGCATGAGAGGAGTGATTGAAGCGTCAAGCCGCTGACTGTGAATCCAGTGACAGTCAACAAGCTGTCAGCAGATGATCTTTTCTTGCTCACAAGATTCAAGACGCTGGAAGTTAGAATATGCACACAGGCTGCTCCCAGCACAAGCAGCAATGCAACAGGGAGAAATCCCATTTCAGAATGTAAGAGCAACTGCAGAGGTCGCCATGCGCCGAGGACAAAGGCAATCCCACATGCTATACCAGTTAGAAGAGAAAGTTGAAGATTGAAAGCAAGTGCAAAGGCCACAAGTATGATGCCTCCGAGCAATGGGCCCACACCAAAAAGCGACGAAACTAAAAACCCAGAAACATCATCTGGCCTGCAACGATACGGAGGGAATACCACACCATGTTACTAAAGTGAGAAACGGAAAATCGAGTCTCAGGCATCGGCACTTCATTTCAGTGCAACTGACTACTTGGTATATTATTGTAGTTTCTTTGACGTTGCTAGATACCCAAAATCAAAGTGAGGAGTGAGTTCAATGATTATTCTAGAATTCATCTCTTTTTTGGGTTTATGCTTGAAAGTATGATTGAAAGATCCTGTGAGGAGATGCAAAAAACTAACTTTAATAATTTTTGCCGAGTTGAGAAAGAAGGGGGAATGACTTACTTGTAGTTATTGCTGAAAGTTTGAAAAATAGTGCTGAGAGCTTCCATGAATGCAACAGATAAAGTTGCTGATGATGCAACATGAGATGGGTTAGCTTCCTGTTATCAAGAACCTGCAAATGTGAGTCGCTTTCTTCTCATAAAGGAAGAAAAACCATCAAAACAGAGAAACAAACAGATTATATTCACCCACTGACCTTGATTGCATCCGGAAGGACCTCAGCAATAACCATCCAGATCATACATCCAGCAGCGAAGCCCGTACAGAAAGGCAGGAACT
>JAOVYX010015805.1:0-26598 GCA_035668315.1 Drosera spatulata | reverse complement strand
TTGGAAAACTTTAGAAAAGAAGGGAATGACGAGTAGGTATATCGAGATTGTGAAAGACATGTATGAAGAAACTGCTACATATGTGCGAACCCATGTTAGTGAAACGATTGTTTTTCCTATTAAAGTGGGTTTACACCAAGGATCAATTTTGAGCCCATACCTTTTCGCCTTAGTAATGGATGATCTCACTAAGCATATACAAGATGAAGTGCCATGGTGTTTACTTTTCGCTGATGATATTGATATGGTGGACGATACGAAAGAAGGGGTAAATGAAAAACTTGAGACTTGGAGGGAGACGTTAGAAAGTAAGGGGTTAAGGATCAGTAGAACCAAGACAGAATATATGGAATGTGTCTTTAATTAGAGTAATCAAACAAATAGTGAGAATGTATTGTTAGGAACAGAGTCTTTCCCTAAAACGGATTCTTTCAAATATTTAGGTTCGATGCTACATAAGAATGGAGGAATTGATACAGATATTGATCACAGAATTAAAACAGGTTGGTTGAAATGGAAGGACGCTTCAGGGGTGTTATGTGATCCTAAAGTACCTACCAAGTTAAAAGGAAAGTTTTACAAGACAGCTATTCGACCAGCAATACTGTATGGGTCAGAATGTTGGCAATTAAGTGACAACATGTACAGAAGATGAGTGTAAACGAGATGACAATATTAATGTGGATATGTAGACATACAAAAATAGATAAGATATGAAATGAAGTTATTAGACTGAAAGTGGGTGTGGCTCCAGTAGAAGATAAGATGAGGGAGTCACGATTAAGATGGTATGGTCATGTGAAACGCAGACCAGCCATAGTTTCTGTTAGGAGATGTGAAGTTTGGGAGTTATCATATGTCAAGAGAGGACGAGAAAGACCTAAAAAGACCATGAGAGAAACCTTGAAGTATAATATGGTCTATCATAATCTTACAGAAGATGATGTATATGACAGATTGGAATGACGCCGTCGTATTCATGCAGCCGAACCCATTTGATGGGATAAAGGTTTGATTTTTTGTTATTTTTTGAAGCGTGATATAAAATTTTGAATGATAGATGCTATTATGGTGTTTTTCTGTTTGCTGCAGTATATATTTAGTATTATCAAGGTGATCTCAGGTTGCTATTTTACTTGTATGACGCTCCGTTCTTTGGCTATTCAAGACGAATGCTAGTGTCTGTCCATTTAACTTTCTTGTTAATATTAAGCAATTAAACATCGAAGTGGCTGGAAAACTTCATTGAACTTGTTTATGTTCGTCCTGTTTGAACTTTGATTTCATGGTGATTTCACTCATTAACCGACAGTCGTTCGTTATTTTAGGTTCTCCTTGTTCTGGCTTAAGTTTCTTTTATACTAAGCTTCAAAACATTTACTATGTCATACTCATGCCTTCTAAATAATGGTTCTCTTTAGGTGGCTAAGAAAACTGCACAAAAAAGCAAAACAATTTTGTCTGACATTGAAAGGTGGCAGAAGGTACATTATCTTTGACACGAAACTTTCTATTTTCACTCTTCAGTATTTTCTGATTTGCATTTCTTTTCGTACATTGCAGGGTGTAGCAAGCTCTGATGGTAAGCTTTTTGCTCCACAGTCGATATATTCCAAGTTTATGCCAGTTTCCATATCCCCTCTGATAGTATCTGAGCTTTCCTTTCTTCACTTCCTGTCATCCATTTCGTGCTATGCAAGTGACATTCACTATAATGTAGTGGAAATATGAATGTAGATCTTTATGCCAGCTTTATGCTCTTCAATGACAACTTTCTGATGAATACCTTACGGTTGTCCTGATGCTGGAGAGTCTTTCAGTTTTTTTCATCATTTATACACAATAAAGTATTTTTCATCCCTATTATGGCTTGCCGTTATTGATTTAGCTGCCACGACCAAATTTGCTCAATATGCTGAACTTTTGAGTTGAATCAAGGATGTTGTCTATATGATCTTCTCCTCAGTTTTCGGACTTCCTATAGAGGTCACAGTTCAACGCCAACAATCTACCAGGCCGATTCCCTGTCTTCTGGTCGGATGCGCTGATTATCTCATATCATCAGGTAATTCGACAAACAAAACTCTATCTGATTTACTTGATTATGCCTGGAACGGCTCAAACATATGAATTTTATGTTACACGATTCAGGACTCAGCACACCATACCTGTTCAAATCGGAAGGAGATAAGAAAGTGATCCGGGAACTAGTTTCACTGTACAATCAAGGTTCTTACATTTCCAAATTCAACCACACGCAGTATTAGTTTGGATATAAATTTTTGGTCGTGGTGTCCACTTTCTAATGTATGTCGAATTTATTATTTCCCATTGCAGAACTCAATGCTGTGATTCCCGAGGGCACTAAACCTCTTGATGTTGCAGCTCTGATCAAGTGTTACCTTTCTAGTCTTCCTGAACCTCTCGCGACATTTGACCTTTATGACAGCATTAGAGCAGCTCGATCTGATATAGATGCATTGAAGAACATCTTGAAGAGGCTTCCTAATGTAAACTTTGCGACCCTAGAGTTCATCACGGCTCTTCTTCTCCGTGTCAGCCAGAAGTCACTTCTTAATAAGGCATGCTTTCCCGTTCGTTATCTCTTTATAGTGATTTTGCCTCCACATAGGCTCTGCTATCCCTAAACTTGTTTCGGTACATAGCCATTTATGATTGCTTACGTGATAAGAGCCCTGCTTTCCGTCTCTGAAAGATTTAACACTTTATCCTCGTGATTGCTCTAGGCCCTCTGCGATCAAATAGACTCTTTATCCCCTCTTACTAACAAAATGCAATGTCCACATGCAGTGTCCAACTCTTTGGCGTGCATATTTCTATTGTAACTAGTTTTGGGGGTTATGTTACAAACTTTGGAGGGGTTAAAGTGCAAATATGGAATTATTGGGGTAGTTCTATGCCAAAGCACTTGGTATAAGAACGAAATGTCATTTTTAAGCTGAATTATTCATATTTTCGGTTACAGGAGAATATTTTCAAATATGTTCCTATACTTGGGTTTGAATTTGAGCTTGAAATGTAAAAGTGTCATAGAGGGTCGGTTCCATTTCTTCAAAGCTTGAATTCTGTGCAGATGGATTCTCAATGCCTCTCGGAGGAAATGGCACCGTTGATCATGTGGGATAAGGGACGAAGACCGGAGATTTACAAAGAGCTTTGGCATCATCAAACCGGGAGTCCATTCAGGAAGAATCCCAACTCGCAGCCTGCTCCCTATCCGTGGGACTTGCTTGGTAAGTGGAATACTTTTGTCCTGCGCGTATCATGATATCATATCGCTCTCGCTGCAACCAATGCATGAAAATATGTTTCATATCGAAATAGTTCCAGACACATGATTTTATCCATATCCGGGTTTTTTTTTTCCTCTGAAAGGTATCCATGTCCACTTTATTTGCATATGGTCATGTGTTAATTTCATGTACCAATTTTTTATGTATGCTCATAAAGCCCTTTTTCTCTATTTTCGTACATCGTTTGGGCACCATAGCTAGTAACTGGTAGAGTTCAATGCTTTTCTGGCTTCATCTTTGGTTCTGTTCTTTTGTTGATTTCAGAGGATAATGAAGAGGATGCTTCTTCTTCCATTCCTTTAGACGAGGAAACGCCCATTGACTACGGTGCAGTTGAGGTAATCCACTGCCTCATACAGCATCACAATGCGGTCTTCACTGACGCTAACGTAACTATATGGAGGTGAATTCCTGGTTTGTTCTCTCCGCCTCTCATGCTGGATTTCTGACTACAGCAGAGAGTGGCATTTCTTGTTGGTTCTTCCATGTTACTCTCGTTGTGAAGAACTGAAGAAGGTTCACTTTGTACATCCGCTTTTTGACGTTTTGATTCTCCGTCTTTTGGAACAAAATGTTGATTGTACATAAATTTCATGTTTTATTTTTATGTTTTGAATCAAAATCTTGTGATGTTTATATGTGTGGTGCTTCCATCCGTCAGACTCCACTTGCATTTCTGGCATACTAGCCTGCGATCTCGACACTGTATTTCTATGATGCCTCTTTGCTACAGGAACTAGACTGGTCTTCATCTTCAGAATCTGAGAGTCGTTACTGATCCTTATCGCTTCCTACCCTGTCTTCTACGCCTGCCCAATCATCTAAGCCATTAGATTTTTTGGCGGTCATTTCGGTTCTCACTGTCTTCTCTTTTTGTTCAAATCCTGTCTAGAAATGTTATATGTAAAATCTGACCATTCTGTAGAAGGGATTTGTATTTGCTTGTTTATGCTGCTTAGATAAGGCATCCAAATCTTCGCTATCTTCGTTGGAAAAAAATTACAAACTGCAACATTAGATAAATTACATGACCTAGCCGTCATCGTTGGTTCTCCATGTCCATGGAGTTGCTAATCCCGCTTAGTATAAGAGGCCCATGTCATCATTGTACATATCATTCCAAACAAATCCTGGGAGTATAACCTTTAACATTACTCCTGTATATGCAAAACTGCAGTTCAAGATATCATATACAACTCGTTATTGGTATAGTTATCAAATCACACATAAGTTCTGTATCTACATTCAACATAATTCTTGCCAATGTCATTAGTGGTTTTGACCTCGACTACTTGCCAACCAAGATATCGGGAATCAATGTATGCAACTACAATGTCCTCGAACCGAACCTTTGAGATCCTTGTGCTCGGTATCTGAAACTTTTTGTACAGAATTCGAGTCCAAGTAGGCTATTTCAGCCTCATATGATCTACATAAAAAGTAAACTTTAAGTAAAGCAATGAACAAAACAACCAACTGAAACACGGATGTTTTTCTCAGGTCGAGATTAAAATCCCCAACTAGAGGATCTACCTGTGTCTTAAAAAGACCTTGGTTCCTGCAAAGTCATAGCGTTTTTGGCCCCATCCATGGGTATTTTTCACTTTCTGCGATGACATCAGCATAAAATCCGTACCTGATAGGATCACACGAGTACGTTTCAAACACCAACCTCAATAACATCCGAAGCTCAAATGAGTAATCAGCATGCATCAATCATGATATTCCACCGACGGGAAGAGAGATGCAGTCAATCTTGATTTTGGACTTCCGCTCATAATTAACAGGATGTTGGCAATAAAATACTTCGAAGTCATTATTTTCGAAGTAGGTGATGTTAGGAACTAGAGAAACAGTAGTTCATTCTTCCAGCACATAGACATTAGCAAATGATAAACCAGCATCATGAGTTGATTTTTTTAGTGTGGTTCATTCACAGTTGCAGGAAAGATGCTAAGACCAGTAATGCAAACAGGAGTTAGGTTTTTTTAAAAAAATAAAAACAAAATTACAATCAACCCATTTTTCTCCTGAAATAGCAACTCTCGTTCATATCCAATTTACAATTTCAGCCTTTCATTTCTTTAATATGTGATTTTCTGATTTTTCTTATTTTTCATTGTTTGTTTTTTCACCTGAGGTTCAGTTTCAATATGAAAACCAGATAGAATTCTTACATTAAAGAAGATATTCCGAACAACCAAATCACATAGCACCTAACTCATTGAGGATGATCAAGTTTCCTTACTCGATTATATTCTCACTGAATGCCTTTTTTGATGCCAATGCACCACCGGATGCTCCTTAGCTAGCTAGAAAAGGTCAAGTGTTTGAATCCAAAGTAGGAGTAAAAATGGGGAAGGTGTCTATCATAGCACAATAATTTTAAAGGGAAACAACCGAAGAGAAAAACTGAGCAATTTTCCAGAGAGAACTAGTATTGGCTAACAATAAACTGCAGAAATTACCCAACAAAAGAAGCAGTGTAGCGTACGCTAGGTTCGACTTTGGAACTTGAAGTTTCTTTCCAATTTACAACTTGAGCTATATCAAGGGAAACTCTTTTTCCAAGTACAATGTGCAATGCTGATGTTATAGGGTCCCGGACTCCAGTCGTGCTGCAAAACAAATTTGTCAAATCGTTAAGGACAAAATAAAAGCCCAAGTCCAGACTCCAGTTGCACGTAATAATTAAAAAAGCAGGGGAAAGATAAACATGATCCCTTAACCATTAGCGTAGAAAAATGCACGATATGGAAGCTTTGCTTCGCAACCCATCCACCCAATCCAGGAGGTTCGTTGTACTCTCAGCATAACTAAGGCCAACTCCAAATGAACAAAGAAAAAGAAAATTTAAAGCTGAATAAGATCATAACCAAGACAAGCAATGCTTTTCCTTATATGACGTAACACCATTTACTAGAGTATCTCAGCAACCTACAGCTAAGGAAATATAAAGTACAGCAAGTCCCATTTTGGTTGAGTCTCTCCATGAGTTACAATAACCTTATCTATCTGGAAACTAGGCTAAAAACATTGCATTTTACCCATGCTAGTCAGCTGATATGCCCTAAATGTGCCAGTTCGAGGGTAGCATTATATCAAGTATCTGCTTACTCTCACAAGTTCTTTTTTGTATTAGTCAATTGCAAACCTAACAAACAAATAGTAATCAAAAGAATAAGAACAAAAATCAATAGCATTGGCACAACAGACCAAGTTGATAAAAAACAGGAAACTACCAAATAACAATGGCATCAGTTGAGCCTGCATGAATGCTGCCAAATCTGAACCATTGGTTCGGCATATAGAAATTGGAATTTTGGTCTTCATCTGAATTATATGGGAAACAACAGAAGCGGTTACTTAAAAGTTGTCTTCAGTCAGAAGATAAGAAACAAGAAGCAAAAGGTTACACTCGAGAGTCATTTATGAATCTCAGCTAACCTTTGTTGCAGTCACTTGCTTTAGTTCCTGCAATTTCAGACAAAGATAGATCGAAACACATACGCATGTCGAAACAAATAGACTTGATAATCGGATGCCAATATCACAAGCAATCAAGCACTTGAATATAAGCATACGTACTGAGGTGCGGGAATCCAGATTGAATATCTCCTGAAGATCGTAATAGTGGAGAGTGAGGTGATTGATCTTCACACTCAGAAGAATTACCCAAAGCCACTTCATTCGGGTTATAACTCAAGTTCCTACCCTCATTGTCCAGAGAATTCATAAAATCTGGAGGGACTGGCAGTTAAGGAGCCTTGAGCCTTGATGAGAGTAATCCATTGAGGATTTCATTGAATAATCCATCACCACCCTGCAGCCATATCATCCATATTAATCTACAAGTCAGGAGAGATCAGATATATTCCATGAAAAACGATCCCGTTGACTGATAATAGGAAATCCAGTCAAATTCAAAATCAATCGAAAGTGCAGGGAGCTTGAAGGACATCAGTAAGGGTTAAATGTCTAGTGTCTCAGAGCAGTTAGCATGATTATGTTAAATCTGTGCCTTTTCTTCCAAGGGAAATAAAATAAAGAACCTGTGCCACAGGCACACTATGTATTTAGGAACGTTACCCTATCAACATTGCGATTCACAAGTTTGAGTTCAAACGACAGCAACTAGTTAAATACTTGTCTTAACCTGCCGATTGTACATCATATCAGTTCTTGGTAAGTTGAAGACTCGCTAGGTTTCAGTTTCTTGAATAATCACCAGTCTCCACGAATCAAATCAGATTCATAAGCGATAAATAGCTTAAGGAGAAATGATCAGAACTCTCTTAGGCCAAAAACTCGTACGTTTAAAAGCTAAAAGTCATTTTCTGGTGGTCGATTCATTTAAAAGCTCTTATTTTGCGATACAATAAGATATCATGAACAGTAGGAAAACCCATAAGTAAAGGAAACAGATTCCCATATAAAAAATGAAACTTACAACAGCAATAACACCATCATATGACTTGAGCTCTGCATTTGTCATAGATGCCATGACATCAAAAGCATGACCTGCATGCTCAGTCAATACTACCTGTCGAAGACAATGAGTGTCAGGCCGAAGATTCTCTCAGGAGACATCTACTTAAGTGAGAGTCTGAACTCTAAAGCTGCTCGAATACAAAAGCTACTTAAAATGCACGAAGAACATTCCCAACAGAAATCGTCAAATAGAAGAAAAAAGAAAAAGCAAGAAAGAGTTTGTTCCTTACATGTCTTTCGTTTTTAATTACTGCAGCAGAGCAGCATAATGACAAACTGAAAAGGTACCTTCTTCCCACAATCAATGTGCTTGTTTTGCTTTTATGGTTGTTAGTGATATTGTAACACTTGAGAATGTTAGAGAGCTTACATTTGTTTTCATCCTAGCACGAGAAAACACGGGAAACACCAGATCCCAAGTTCTTCTGCCATTCTGTTTGCCACTCAATGGATGCACAAATACCTACTAGTTCAAGTAAGAAAATAAAACCAGAACTATAAGTAAACTCGTCAAGATATTTCATGGAAGAATTGAAGAACGACCCTTCCATATTTTCCAAATATCATGCAAGAAGTTATTGCCACACCAAAAGATCATACCAAAAGACTCTTTGGCCTCCCCAGTTCCTCACCAAGACGAGCATCTATACACTTAAAAAATGCCTCCAATATCTGCACATCATTGTGTCCAAAAGTATGCGTTGCCAACGACCAGACCTTGACCTTTCAACACTATGAACTGTAAAGCGGTACATCTGCATTAGTAAAAGAGAAAATACAGTCTTTAAGATGTCATCTCCAAGGAACAAAAAATAGTACTAAAAAAGCAATGACCTGAGAATATCGATTTCGAAAGCAATCCCGAGCCTTTGGACGTTTAGATGCATGAATCAAACCTGAATTGATTAACTCAACAGCATAAATGTCAAAAAAATTGATATCCCCAGTATATGATGAACCACGATTTTTAGACAAGAAGGATGGAGCCTCCTGCACATTCATCATAAAACCATCAAGTCCAATCTATCCCATGCTGAAAACAGTCACAAAGAATGGATGCTAGTTGAAGCAGAAGCCCGCCACAAAGAGTAATTTTAAGCACCTACTTAATAGAAAATTGGAAACATGCAACCGAAATTTCCTCTGCTCGATTAGAACTACACAAAACTACAACCAACAATATCCATCAATAAAAGACAAATAATTGTGGATTGAAGCAATATTCATCATCGGGAATCAGCAACATGGAAGCGAAAATATTACAGAAGCAGCAACAAAGACCACCAAAGGTTCACAGCAGCATCAAGGAAAACTAGTGCAAACAAGGGCTTCGAGGCACATGAAAACCTTGGTAGAGTTCATTTGTTCACGTTAATCATATATCTTCTGCAGATTTTTATGATATTACACGAGATCTTTGATTAGGCCTATATATTATGCGACAATAATGTCCTCCACAAGCACCAAAAACATCATCTAGCATTCTATGCAAAAAAAAAAACAAAAAAAAAACCCAAACTAGAAACACAAACAAACACAAAAACCAATATCATCAAAATAACAAGAAAATTAGGGCCCAAAAAAAAAACACTCACATCGTTGTGAGACTCGACGGCTCTCGTCCACGACAACCCAGCGCCATCAACGACGAGAACGACTTCGCCGACGCGATCCAACAGAAAAGCGGAGCTCAACGTGACAGGCTCGCCATCGCGTTGGTCATTCGACGGCGAAGAGAGAGATCCGAGTTCTCCGATCGCCGCCGTGAGTCATCGTCGACGGCGTGTCGGTCCATTTTCGATTCCGACATGTTGATTGTGGAGATGATCGTGGAGGAATATGGTGTTACTGGGCCGCAGCGGAGTTAGTGTTGTTAGTGGGCCTGAAATCCGGGCCCAAATATAACCGAAAAAAGAAAAAGAAAAAATGAAACTTAAAATCGCTTTTTTTTGTTTTATTTAAAAAGAAAATAACATTGAGTTTTCTCAATTATGATGTATTTTATTTTGTGAATTATAAAAATAATAATTTAATTTTAAATTTTGAAAAAATTTTAATTTTTTTATTAATATATTTTATTTTATAAAAAAGACTCATCAAAAAGAAACATATCCCTATTTCAAAAATAAAATTAAGAAAGATTACACATAAAAGATCATGTCCTATTTTTTTATTTTTATTTTTAAAAAAAACTTCCGGCTATTATCACAACTCCAAGTCCCCTATCCGACAATGCGTCGCTGGTGCGGCGAGGGAGTTCATGTCAGTCAAGCTCCTTTCCGTCGGAGAGAAAATAGCTGCATTGTCACTGGCGTCGGAAAATTTCCGTCGAATCTTCGTATCTTGGAACCGGCGGTTTTGCTCTGCAGCGATGCGAATGCTGACTCTAGTCACGTCAGGCGGAGGAGAGAGTGGAATGAAGATCAGGTGAGGAATCGTTCTTGTTCGTTTCTAATTTTATTTTCATTTTCCTTAATTTGATTTTGATTTTGATCGATCTTTAAGATTCACAGTGTTATTATTTGAAGGGGATGCGGGGATTGATTTAACTGCAGTCTACGAAGACCGTCACCTTCACATGTTTAAACTCTAACGTTTTTTTTTTTTTTTTTGAAAATTTTAAAATGTTTGATTTTAAAAAATGTAACCAATCAAAATTGTCAGCAAATTCTTTTAGGCAATTAGGTAAAAGTACTCAATTCAAGTTATCTTTACATTTTGATATCCATTTTCATTTTATAGTTCATAATCCTCTTGATTGTCGTTCACAGACCCCTGATTTGTAATTCATAGGTACTTTATTCATAAATCCAAATGGGTATTAATTTATAAAAAAAATTGAGTTGAATATTTTTAACCAATTCATCAATTCTTTTTTCCCTTGTTCACATCATATTCAATCAAATTTAGAAGAAAAAAACTTAGGAATGCTATTTCATATTATCAGATAATATATTATGGGTTCAATCCGTTTGTGATATTGATAAAATTTAGACATAGTCCTCCTTTTTCTACCAAAAATAAGATGCTTTGATCCTATTCCTAACAATCATATTTTATGTGATTTTTGTTTTATCTGAAAACCTCCGACTGAACAACCACCAACCACCAAATATGACGTTTTTTTCTTTCTTTTTTCTTTGATAATTTAGACTTCTCTTTATTTCAAACTCGATAACTAGATGCTTATCTATGTATTAACAAGTCAAAATTAGGCGAAAGAAAATCCAAAATATCTGCCCATATTTCTGAGGAAATAGTAATCATGACCTAATGACTTCCACCATTTAGTTTATCCTCTTCTTAATTATCTGCGATGACGTTCTCGATGACGTCGCCACTATGAAAATGCAATGGTTACTGCTTCTTATTCAAGTCTTTGCTTTTGTCTGTTCTTTACATAATTTTGTTTTTGAAGCATGAGATATGTTCTTTTTTTCCTTTTTAAGCTCGTGAAGCATGAGATTTGTTGGTGAAAATAATGTACCATTTCTGTATACATATTGGATAAAAATATGAATTTTGTTGACGTATGTATTTTCATGCATTTTTTATGGTTATGAATGCAATTTGTATGGAGTTTTTGGTAAGATATCCTATTTTCGGAAATTAGTTGAAAACAATTTCCTTGAAATATAAGGATGATGTAGTAGTTTGTTGCAATTGCACAAATATCATATTTTTTTAAAATAATAAATGAAATGAAAAAAATTTATAAAAAAATTATTGTGTTGTTGAGTATTTTTGGATGTTGTGAACTAAGATTATGTGATGGCTTGTTTAGCAAATTATATTGTAGCAGATATTGATAATAAAATAAGGTAATAATGGAATATTATAATCACGATTCAAGATTAAGATGGGGATTGAGAAGATTAAGGATTATAGTCACGATTCAAGATTAAGATTGGGGATTGAGAAGATTAAGGAAGTAAAGACATATTTGAGATTTTATTTTTTAATATTTAATGGAACTAATATATTTAATAGTGATACAATGGTTTGTTTATAGGCTAATAGCTCGCAATTATTTATGAGTTACAATGTAATATATATTATAAATTGAATGCGTGAACAACTACTTATGGTTGTTTTCTATCGAAAGGACTAAATCTGTGCAAGTTTATGCCATTTGTTGAGATCAAAGTTTCACATCTCATGATCTAACCACAACTATTAGTTTTCTGCACGAAAAACTTTGATCCATAGAATTCAAATGGATTATGGAACCGAACGAAATAAAATATGCTCGAACTACTTCAAGTTTTCTTATAGCACTCGATGGGAATACTCGCTATAAGCACATCGTCCAATGGGCGATAAAAAAGTTCACCCCCGAAGCATATGTAGCATTCAAGCTGTTGCATGCTTACCCGAAGATAAGACGAGTGCCAACAGAGAGTAAGTCTTTGGCTGTCAATAGGAGGAATTGCACTCATTACTCAATAGGCATGAAAGATGTTTGCCTGCCGTGAAATTGTGGAGTTTTTGTTTCTCTTAGCTTGTATGAACAATTAGAACAGGGCATTAACATCATTCATATCTTATGAAAATATGGAACTTCTTATTAAAAGAAAAAGGAAATTATGGAACTTAAAACCAAGTTATGCTGGCTTCTGGATTTGGCTAAATTACCAAGAGAAATTTTCTGATAATCAGGTGACTGGTTCAGCTGATATGGTTGATCCAACAGGATTATTCGGTTCTTGATATAAGGCGATTCATCACGAGTTAATTTGCAGTAAACCACTTCACATTTGGAATTTGGTTCTACTTGAGTGAACCTGGGTTTCAATGTTCTCATTTTTTAGAAGACTTTATTTCAGATGGTCACCGCACTAATGTGCTCTCGTTTGTGATCTCTTCCAGTGGGCAACTTGATTCCTGTTTGTCATGTGCGGGATAGCGTAGTTGTTGCTTACAAAAAGGAAGTGGAGTTGAATAGAGGGAAGATGCTTCTTCCCTTCCAAGAGATGTGCAAGAGTGTGAAGGTCAGGAGTAGGGACACCGTATTCCATTTAATCTTTCGAGAACTCGGTACAAGATCAGTCATTGAATCTCTATATCTGATACAGGTGCATGCGGAAGTTTCTGTCATTGAATCAGATGATACCGCTAAAGCCATATTGGATGAGATTGTCAAAGCCTCATGTGATGGTCTTTTGATAGGAGCTTCAAGAAACGGCTTGTTTTCATGGTGGTAATTGATCATGGCATACACTGATGAGGCGCATACCGTCACTGTTCTGACATGAGAATCTTGCAGGAAAAATAAGGGTAGAGATCTATCCTCGGCGATCGCTAGATCTGCTTCAAGCATTTGTACAGTCTATATAATCTCAGGAGGAAAGTTGAAGTACCTGAGACCAGCAGTTGCATGTCGATTTCCGAGAACTCTACAGAAAATCAGCCGTTCAAACACTTCAACATCGTCTTCATCAAGATGCACGTCCTATATAGTGGGTAAATTTCAAACAAGCTACTTGTAGTCTCATATTTCTAGTTTCAGAAATTCCATTTGGTTGTAGAATTTCATTTGTGGAACACTACCCCCTATAATTTCATTTTGTAAAAGCATTATCTCGCTCCAAGAGCTTCAGCTTGTGCCTTTTATGCTTCAAAATTGTGTTCACGTTTACCAATATTTTTTACCATTATCTCAAGATATCATATTTGAAACGAAGTGAGCTAGATTCTGTTGTCTTTGAATTGCTTTGCTTTGTTTTTCAAGGATATGAAGCAAAACTGAATTCAATGTTCCTGCATGTAATCGTGATTAGATCACTGTCACCTCTTATGTGAAATCATTGAAAATTTAAAATTTGTAAACGTTGAAACTCTCTTTTGCGTTCATGTAGATCACACGGATCCTAGCTCAATGTTTTCAAAGTCCTTTCCTCCTTTAGATAGCAGGCTTGATGGATCTTTCCCAAGCACAAAGACAACAATTGATTATTCCGGACCTCTGTATGTGGAAGAAGATGAGACTTCTTCAACAAGTAATGTTTTTGGTGGCGGTGTTGAATCCGATACTCATGGAGCCCGCCTGAGTAAAACTTGCTCATATGAACGCCAAACATCTATTTTTGATCAATTGTCCTCAGCAGGTGCTTCATCATTGTCTTCATCCCACGATCAGGCAAGTCTTGTGACATTTTAGTAATCAGGTGATATTTTGCATGTACCAGCTATACATGGGTATGAATCATTTGTAGCTACCATCTTTCCCATTTGTTCGGTTGATAAAGCAATCTTCTTCACCAGCATATATCTCTTGCTTTTGTAGATGCAAAATCTTATTGAGATCCAGAAGCTGAAGGGTGAACTGCAGCATGTTCAAGAACTACTGGCGAAGACAGAGAATGAGACATGTGATGCTACTCGCCAGGTATAACAAGTTCGATTCATGTACTGACATTATTTGCTTCGGAAATCTACTGTTTGCTGTCCGGTTATTGTTTTCGTATGTGTGTGGAATGTGGAATATGATTTGAGGGGTGATATTATAGGATCACTAATAGTGTAGCATGATCACGACTTGGACTCATGCCTCTGAACATTTGTCAGATAAATGAGCTATTCGAGCAGCAACTGGAGGAGAAGATGAGGCTCATGGAGATCATAGACAGAGAAGAGAAAGCCAAAGAATTGCAAAGCTGAAAAAGGAGTGTAAGAACCCGAAAAATTTCGTAAAATTTAATTTCACGATAATTAACGTGAATAGTAAATTATTATACGTTATAATTTATTTTACGGGTTTATAAGGCTTGTTTGACGTTATAAAGAGGGAAGAATACAAAATATGAATGAAATGTAATCCTAATACACAAATACGGAGAAATACGATCTTAATATGAAAATATCGTATTTATAAAAAAATGATCTAAACCTAATTTTGGCACTTATTTTCCTTTATGTTAATTTTTACTCCACCCAAATTAAATAAATATCCACTAATTATCAACTAAATATCCATTAATTATCCACTTAAATAATTTTAATTGATTTAGTTTTCTATAAATACAAACTCTCTTCTTCTTGAAAATCTCTTACAAACACAAATCAAAAACACTTTTATCATGTAAGATTAGAGTTAATCAAGAGAAGAAAAGAATGAGAAGCTTGAGAAAAAGAGGAGAAATCAGGTGCTAAGGTGAGTATAACGAGGATCATTCACTGTATTTAAGAAAAAGCGATCGCCTTGACTAGAAATTTTATGGGAAATTATACAGTCTGTGATAAATTCTAATATTAATATATATTGAATTCTCACATGTCTAGTTTCTAATGAAATTAATAGATCATTATTCGAAACTGTAAATTTTAAGATATAAATCAAAACATGCTGATATGTAAACCTGTAAAAAACTGGTTACAGAGATGACTTTGTAGCTTAATATGAAATTATATAATAGGTCATAAAAGACAAATCTTACATCACTGAAAAGATATGAAAATCTAGTTTTCAGAACAGCTTATCAATAATTCTTTAGAGTTGTATGTAGAGAGTTATGAGATAATTAGTGAAGTAAGGTAAAACTGTCCGAACTAGCAAAAAAAATATAAACTTAAAATAATTAACTGTTATTGTTGGTAAGGTTTTATAATGAAAGTCTATCACTGGAAAGGTATGGAAGTTTAGTTTATGTAAAATTTTATAGAATAATTTTTGGAGTTATATATAAGAGCTTATAGATTTAAATACTTCGAAACGTCATATAGGACAGAATCTAGGATACCCTTTTCAGAAGCCAGGAAGCTCGTTCCCGAGACTGGAATGTTCGTTGTAGAGGTCGAGACATCCATTCTAGAGAGCGAGACACCCGCTCCAGAGGTCGGGATGTCCGTTCCAGAGATTGGGATACCATCTCAGAACCTTCTGAACGAGAGTGATCATTTTGATCCAAAATAACTCCAAACACTCACTAATAGCACTAATGGTTTTGCAGGAGATCCTGGGCTACGATTTGACTGATCCTCTTTCGTGGATGTCTTTTTTGTTAAAGTTGAATAGAGATTATCTATGAAATTGAATAAGTTTTGCCAATGGCACAATTATAACATTGAGGGTATCTATTGTCTATCGTCTCTATGTGATTGACATTATGATAAGTATAATAAAACCTTGAGTGAACTATTGAGTGCAACAGTGCGTGAGATTTAGACTAGAGACCTGTCGTGTCACAGTATCAATGTATCAGTTTGTTTGATATGGAGGTCTTGACTATCATTATCATAAAGGGTATGACGGTAGTACATGACGTCAATAATGTCTGGAGTGTCGAAGGACGCATGATTTCGAGTATTATTACGTGGTGTTAAGTGTGCTTATGTGACTAGGATGAATCATTGGTATACTTGTGATGATAATTGTGAATGTTAGATTGGCATGATAATTTGAAAGTGTTGGAACAAAGGATTCAACTGATCATTTTTCTTTTTCTTTTTTTTTTCTTATCTTCTTCTCTCGTGTAACCCCTGATAAGGAGACCGATACGTTATTAAACCCCTATAACTCACGGTTATTATTTTTCTGTGTCTTTCTTCTCTCTTTGTTACAGGAGCAAAACTTGAAGGAGAAATGTGACCTAAGATTTGGTGATAGATGTAACTTATGTGTGAAAGGTACTCTTATTTTAGAAAGAGATATAAATTCCGGTGTAAAGGTGATATCCTGAGATATACTTAGCTTAATTTTTATCTTGAGATATGATTGAGTGCATCAAAAGTTTTTAAACTGATGATGTACAAGTTAACTTAGTTTAATTCTTATGACTAAATCAAGAAGTATAGTTTTTGTCTAACTAAAACGTTGGTGCAAAATAATGAAAAGTCAGGACGTTACAGGAAGAAATCTGAAGCTGCATCACACACAGCCCATAAAACGTGGGGGTCGGCTCAGAAAGAGGCTTATCAGAGAAAATACGCAGAGCAGAAGGCAATTCATGAGGCCAAAGAGGCCGAGAAGCTCAAGACCGTATTTATGGTTTCCAAACGTCGGTATCAGCATTTCACAAAAGAAGATATTGTGTCTGCTACATCATCTTTCTCTCTAGCCCTCAGGATTGGATCTGGATCCTTCGGGACGGTTTACAAGTGCGAGTTGCATCACACAACCGTGGCGGTTAAAATCCTCAATTCCGAAGAGGATTCGGAAAGCAAGCAATTCCATCAAGAGGTATGCTCATTTTATCTATGGGAAGAGTCCTTGTGTCTAGAATAGCAGAAGCATGGATATGAAGATCTCCATACCAAAAAACAGATTTGAACATCATCATTCCCTATTGTATGTGCAATGATGGCCGTGGTTGCCTTGACTTTAATCGAACCTAGCCGGTGATAGGATCAGGGAAAACTAAGCGACAAGGGTGTGTCTAGGCGACAACGAGGCCTTCTAGGCAACAAGTGGCTAGGATAGGCAATTCTGTGGAGCATCTACAGTAAATAATTATTGTAAACATATGTGTGGTAACTAAGAAACGTAGACTTTACTCTTAAAACCAGTTGGCAACAGGAGGCATGCCACATGAACTATCTGGGAAGAACCATGGGCTTTGCCTTCACCCATCGGCAAGTTTTTGATTTTGCATCTATCCTCTTGTTTCAGTTGGAGATCTTGAGTGGAGTCTATCATCCCCATCTGCTGCTACTACTCGGTGCATGCATTGAGGAGTCGTGCATAAGTACATGGAAAACGGCAATCTCGAAGATATGCTGCTTCGCAAGGACGACAGACCTTGTCTTCCATGGTTCGACAGGTTCAGAATCGCTTGGGAAGTAGCATCGGCCCTCGTCTTCCTTCACCATGCTCGACCAAGACCCATCATTCATCGTGATCTGAAGCCTGCAAACATCCTGCTTGATCACAACCTAGTGAGCAAGATTGGTGATGCTCGTCTTAGCACGCTGCTTGATCCAAACACAAGTACAATTTACAAGGACACTAGCCCAGCTGGTACCCTTTGTTATATTGACCCAGAATATCAGGGAACTGGCCTCGTCTGTACCAAATCAGATGTCTACGCTTACGGGATTATGATACTACAGCCGCTGACTTCAAAACCTGCCATTGGGATAACCCGCATTGTAGAAGAGGCCATTGATGAAGAATGTCTGATGCAGATAGTAGATAAAGAGGCCGGACCTTGGCCACCTAATGAGACATGTGAGTTGGCCTGTGTAGGACTCAAATGTGCTGAGCTTTACAGAAAGGATAGGCCGATCTCAAGGATCAAGTTCTTCCTGCACTGGAGAGATTGAATCGCACCGCTGTTCGAGCTCTGGAGCAGCCGCTTGGGGTGATAGCCGATGGATTGCACTCTGATACAAATGAGGCTAAGGACCTGGAATTCCGTGACAGGAAACGACATCAGTTTATGTTCCATCCTCCAATGTTTAAGGTACTCTTCTCTCCTACATAAGTTTCAAAAGAATGATTGCACTTTTCTTGACGTCCCAATGAACCGCCACACATTTGATACTTGTGCAGAAAAATTAACATGAATAGTGCTTCAGTTCCTTATTGTCTAGTTTATCAGAAATAACGGTTTTTTTTTTTTTTTGGTTTCTATTCCTAAGCTTAATTTGACCTAAGTGTATGACATAAAAACGGTGTAATGATATAGTGGGAAATATTTAGAAGATTGCCTATATGTACTGTAAACACTTTCTGGTCAGTTTTGTTCATTGTTTTCCCCTTGGGAAAGAAGTCTTGAATGCCCTTTAGAGCATGCATATGTGCTTCTATAATCTTATTATACTTGTACTTCGGAACTTTCGACTATCATCCCGTGTTACCTGCACGGCCGCACCATATCTTAATAATGGAGCTTTGTACAATAGATAAAAATAAAATGCTAGCTTTGTTTAGTCTTCATTGCTGTATCTACGACAAGGAAAATGGCGACCGAGGCCTCTATGTATTCATTGCAGAAATTCACTTTCATGTTTCTCCCTCCCAGGGGTGTGCTAGTCTAAGGTGTGATGCGTGTGTGTTGCAATTGCTTCAGTCAAATCTAAACTTCACCATTCGTCATGTTTTGTAGAACGTCTGGCTGTGATGAAAAAATGTCGGGGCACCGCTGTTGAATATAACATCACCTTTACTTACGGGCATCTATTTTATAAAACACGGCTCGGCTAGCACCAATTGAAGAACACTTGCCTGTTCTCGCTCGCTGACTGTGCTGTTTTTGGTTTCAGGTATATTTGTTTATATGTTTATACGTTATATGTTTTAGGCCAAACAAACTTTCCCTGCATGAGCTGATGGATCTTGGTAGCGTTTTTTCATTTTTGTCCGATGTGTTAGATGTCCTGTTTGGCCTCCTACAACAAATGTTACGAGTCTGTTGAATCTTGGCAGCCACGGAAAGCAATGCGGTTGTTTTGGTAATTGAGATGCATAAGCTGTTTTTCATGGACAGCTTACCTCGATAAACCCTTTTTTCTATATGCCTTGAAGTAATTCAATTGAGGTGCAAGAAGCATATATGTGCAAGGACAACCTCGACATATTCGTTTAGTATATGGTGTAGATTCTTTCTTTGCTGGCACACGGCATAATACGTTGTGGGTAGACATCCTGTGTCAATGTGATCCACAACAGCTTCCCCCTAAAAGGAGAAAAAGAAAGCCAACCTTTTGCTGCATGTATTCATCCATGATCTTTTCAATCATGGCTTCCCATTCCATCCTCCCTGGATCTGAATCCACATAGCAAAGAAGCCTGTGGGTCAGCTCTATCCAATGCAATGCTTATTTCAGTGGCCAAAACCATACATTCAATCGCAGGACAAAAACCTCATGATAGTACGGAATATGTGCGCGTTGGTCAATCATAAGTAAAGCAACGTATCTATATAATTTCGTCAAATACAGAATACGAGGAGGACATTCCTAATAGAGTGATATATGCAACCTTATTTTTTGTATTTTAGAGTTGTTTCCGAATGTCTTTAGGTGTCAAACTCATGACCTTTAAAGCTGTTAATCATATGTATCAATTTAACGAGTGACACATTGGTGTCATCTATAATTAGCTATGTACCCAGTGATTCTATAGTTTCAAGAAAGTTGTTGTTTGCTTGATCACATAGTTGACAAACGTGACCAAAGGCCTCAGCTCAACTCGATTTCAGCTGCTAGGTTTCGCGCTCTCTGTGGCATCCAACGTCCCAAAGTTGGCTCAAGTAACATACATATGTAAACATGATTATCTTCTGTCCAAAAGCACAAGTTAGTGGGTTTTATGTTGTGCACAAACTACATACTTCGTACTATTTTTCTTTTTTCGAATGATCAAGATGAATAACCAATCAATTCACACATATTTTCATCGAATATGCTCTCACCCACATGTGAAATGAGAGAGAGAGAAAAAAAACAGAAAACATGGCCTTGCATTACATGTATTCTCTCTCTCACATTATTTACAATCAACATTGCACATAATACTATGATGTCTTTATTCTCCTTGCATAACACCTCAACCACCAAGCTCACACTTATACACTAACTTGCTTCCTAGTTCATTCCTTCCCTCAATGGATTTCTTCAGATCATCAGTTCTCTTCTTTCTACTCTTTGTCACATTATCCGAATCACGATCATTGATCCGGCCGAAGCTCAACGAGTTTCGGCAAGTTAACGAGCTAAGATGCACGACCTGGAGGGTCGCGGTCGAGGCGAATAATAAGAACCCATGGAAGACGGTTCCTATACAATGTGGTGGTTACGTTAAGGAGTACATGACGGGACATGGGTATCAGGCGGATTTGGAGCTGATGGCGAGCGAGGCAGCGTCTTATGCTAAAGGATTGAAGTTGGGTGGTGATGGGAAGGATTCTTGGGTTTTTGATGTTGATGATACGTTGTTGTCGACTTTGCATTACTATGCTGAACATGGTTATGGGTACGTTATAATCTTGTTTGCTTCTCTGGTTTTGCCTGATTAAGGGTCTGTTTGGTTGGGCTGATAAAAACATTTACTATTGTTGATAACTCGTGACTTTGAGTAACACACTGCTTTTATATACTGTATGTCTTATTGTTGAAACTAATAAGAATGAGGTCTTATTGCACACAATTCATAACTTCTACTTACGAGTGCTTATTAAGATGAGCACTTAAGTTGTAAATCTTTATAGTACATTTTGTGCGAACACTTAACAGAGCATTAAATTATTTTAGAATTCACATTATTGTAGTTTGTCATACATATATAGCATGTGGTATGCTACACGTTGTACATGCACTGTTGATTCAATTAATAATGAAAATATGCTTGTATTAGATCTACGGTTTCGTTAGCATATAACTTTGTAATTTAGTATATACCTTTGCAAGCTACCTGTAGCCCGAAGTATCATTGCATAATAATTGGTAACTTGTCATTCGTAATATCCTGTCATATCTTGCACCATAACACCACTCTGCTAAACGTTCGAGCCACGTTGGGATTTAAGAGCTCATAACATTTTCATATAAAATCCTCAATTACGTCACTCATTATCAATTAGTTCTAAGTTGCAACTTGGAATCGTAAATATTTAACACTAAATAACATATAGGCCTAACGCTGAACCTGTGTAGAGATTCGCTTCAGCAATTATCCTAGCAGTACTCATTTACCGACTAAACTCTAAACTCAACTGTGCTGCAAAATACTCAACTGTGGTCATAGTGCAATGTGAATTACAAACTTTATTGTGGATGTATTCCTTTGCTCGCTTCTGAGAGTTGATAATTATATCTGATTTATGATTGAGTTTTACCGTCGCTTTTGTAGTGTGGAAGCCTACAATAACACACTGTTTGAAGAATGGGTCGAGAAGGCGAATGCTCCGGCCATAAAACCAAACCTGGAACTGTATAAGAAGCTCTTGGGGTTGGGTATCAAGGTCTTCTTGCTGACAGGCCGCAGTGAGAGTCAGAGGAACATAACAGTTCGGAATCTGAAATATGCGGGCTTTGCAAACTGGTACAAACTTATATTGAGGTAAGCTCTGTCTCAAAAGCATTCTATGGCTTGTCTCTCGATTAGCTTTAAGCTGGTTAAACTGGTTTATGAACCTTTCAAGGAACAATAACCTTTTTGACAGCTTAGTTCTATAAGCATCATAGAAGATTTTATCATTGTTCAAGGTGGCTTAAACACTCCTATAAATAAACACTTCAAACTTTATCTCAGAAATCCCTTATTTGCTCCTCAGTCATAAACATGGAACTTAATCCTAGCCTAACGCCCGAAGGCAATTGTACTGATTGTGATAGATCTCAATACAGGTTGTTTTCTTCCCCCCGTGTATTTACGGCATTAGGTTATACTGTTCATACTGGTGTGCTTCATTCTACTTTCAGGTCGACTGCTGAAGAAGGAACATTGGCAGTGGTATACAAGTCGGCGAAGAGGGGCGAGATAGTGAAGAGCGGATACAGGATCGTGGGCAGCTCCGGAGACCAGTGGAGTGATCTACTGGGTTCTCCAATGGCCGCCCGGTCATTCAAGGTTCCAAATCCTATGTACCATATTTCCTAGACAACGGGATGGGAATGATAATCCTCGAATGTTCATTGAAGTCGATAGATGACGCCGTTGATTGTTATATGCGGTGCTTCAATTTGTTGCCTAAACTAGGAGAGACAAATTTGTTGCTGTAACAATTCCTCCTAAATGGAGCTTCAAACCATATACACTTGATGAAATCGAATACTTATTTTATACTCCCTGTGTTGTGAGTGTTTTCCTTTACCGGCTTGCTCTACTAGGAGTACAGCTTACATATGACCCAGAACACAGGCAGGAGATGTTGCAGATGTAAGCTCGTCGTGAGTTTCTCATGAAAGATCCTAAAGCTCGTGAGGTTCTCAAAAAACAACCCCTGCCTTAGTAGCTAAATGAAACCGTCGAGCTTCTCAGATAGAAAACAGAATGAGAGGCCTAACTGAAACCGTGCGCTGAAGCCACAACAAATGCCTGCAAACTCAATCTGCTTATTACCGGGCCACCGCCAAGCTTTCAGAAAATTACCAACGGGAAGCAACTTTGATGATCAACTTCATGGATCGACAATTGAACAGAAAATGGGGATAACCAAGGGGGTCATGGTGATCATTTCGATCGTGAAATCACTTCGGAACAACTCCAACATCTCATTCCCAAAGAACGATCAAGTGACTACAGAGATAACCAAGGTTCCGGAAATTTATTATTTCAGCACCCGAAATTCTCAAACTCATCAGATCTGCTATCTGATGAATACATGGAGGCGATAGATATTTCCCCCAGCATTGCACGCATTTACACTAAACAATAGATTAAGACAGGTATCAATCAGAAAAGAATTTGTGTACGTATAAAACCAAGGAGTCACTTCTAACTCTGTGCTTTGTTCCCGGCGGTGATGTTAGTCCTTGCTGAATAAGCAGGGTTCTCCAACGACGTGAACACGAAGTTTCCAGAGAACATAGATTCCTTGTCTGCAAATCAGTATCACAAAGCCGGAGTGAATTTCGTAGAAGTGGAAATACGGGGGAACATAAATGAAAAGACTGCAAACACAAATAAAAATTGGACACACATATCTGGACCCTATTAGTGGAAAGAATCTAAATGCTTATCTAAAATAAAAAGATCAGAGCTAATAATATTGGTTACTGTATGTGATTAGTCCATGTGGGAGATTCTCAATCAAAAGGTAATTATTACAGAAATAAAGATAATGTCAAATTTAATGACATGCACAAATCGCAGAAAATGTGGAAAAAAGGCGATTGCTGGTCATTAGAACTCCTGAATAAAAGAAAGTAATTTGCTGGTTCAGTCCTGAAAAAACGGCTATGTAGCAAGTTCAGTCCGGGCAGACTCCATCATAGGAGATCGAAGTATCAAAAGATACTGCAAAGAGAACAACAAAGATAACAGAAAACAGATCACATACCCGTCAACGACAAGCAGCTAACTTCACGCCGTACATATCTAGAAATAGCCTGCAAACATGATTCCAATTGAAGATACAACATTAAGAATCCGGGAAAAAAAAACCTTTAGAAGTAATTGAAGAAAAAAGATTAGCGTTATGCTCGACAGGCAAAAGACACAGATGAACAATCAACCTGGACAGCAGGCTTTGCAGCATCAGCCATCTCAGATGAGCCATCATCCGAAAAAATATTCCTGTGGCATTTAAATAGCTAACTCAATGTTAAATATCCGGAAGACTGCGTATTACTTATGAGCTTAAGGACCAGTGAGTTCTCTCTTCCTAGTAAAATTTTCTAATAGGATGTGTTATACTGAACAGTACTCCAAATTCATTATATGGAATAGATGGAACTCGATTCAATGTAGGGTGGCTAGAAGGACATTTATATAGTAGATGCCATTCTATGGTTCATCTTGCAAATGATGACTCCTAACAGAAATATTTTGTACAGCTGCAAAAAAGGGAAAAACGAAACGGATATAACAACTGACACCTGAGGCACCACACCTCAAAAAAGGGGTGATCCAGTAATTGTGAACACTACAATAATGCTTCAGAGAAGTTACCTCAGAGAGGAAAGTTTTTTTACTTGATTAACAGGAAATTAATGACAAGTTTGAAGAAGAAAAAAAAAAAACCATCAATCTCAGCTTTCAGAAATATCTGATGGCAAAAAGATAGAAAAAAAGCAACTGACGACATTCTAAAACGGATACAGAAGAAATATGGAATAGTGACAAGATAATAAATAATAAGACAGAGAAGTACCTATATAAGACAATTGGTAGTTCATCAATTTTAGCTTCTGGAAGCAAAGCATTATCATAAGCAACAATATTTCCATAGAAGATCTTCTCCAAATCTTTCATCCACCTAATCAAAAGTAAGTTAACCTGCGGGGAACGAAGAGAGAAATTGTAGACAAAATACATGAGTTGAGTAAGGAATGGTTTCATATAGGCTAAACATAGTAAGGGCCAGAAGGAAAACAACCAAGATCCCAACGACGACTGTTTTCTAGTACAGAACTAGTTCTTAACTTTATGGCCTCTCTTAAGTCGTAGGAAAATTAGATTGTAGATTATAAGCGGAACAATTTCAGGTCAAATGAACAACATGAAGTTTCATTTCGTGCTGTCTTGCCAGAGGATGCACCAACAGGAATACAGCAGTTGATTCCAATTCTTTAAACCAGAGGATCTTGTAGTGTACTTTATATCATACTGTGCATCATCATATTTGAAGATGCGATCATACGGGAACCAAGCTCGAACTCAAAAGCAAGGCCGCATGATTGATTGTGAAAGCAAGAGCAAGGGAAACATTCATATAAAGGTCTCACTTACTCCAGCCTTCGCTACCCTCAGCTCCAAGTCATGATTGTAGATCTCATAAACATACTGTCCCAGTTCAACCCCTTCCTTGCCCTCTTCTTTCAAACGGCGTAAGCACAACCACATGTGAAGCACGAGCAAGGAGAATGTAGTTTTGAAAGTTTTCTCCAAGTTGAAAACTGTAGTCAAAACATAGATCCCATTAGATCAGATTTCCTTGAAAGCAGGCCAAGCTTCACTTGTGAAACTGCAACCATCCGCTTAGAATACAGGACATGACATCATCCATATCCCTGAAAATCACCAAAAGAAACCAAAAAAAAAACCTAATTTTTCCAAGAACCACACAATGCATCTATGTTGCAGCCACTCAAGTATGACAGTGTGAGTTTCTCCTTCACTCGAGCATATTGTACAATAGTTCTAGCCCTTCTGGGCCTCTGACACATGATCATGATTCTTTTAGCGGAACTACCATGAAGATAATTTCTACTGCTTTTTATCAATGTCATGCGCTTTTTATCAATATTATGCAAGATCTCATTCAGAACACCAAACTTAAAGGTACACAGACAAGCCACATCTAACTAATCCTAATGCAAGACCATCTCATTAAAGTTAAAGGCATCTCAGAAGTCAGAAGGCACAGAACCCTCTACACATTTCAGACTAAAGCATGTGAACTAAATTTTTTCCTGTTTTTGGCACTGGTGATAATTTTAGACTTCTAAACTCAAACCCTTAGTCAACCTGGATGAAGCTTATATCTACTGAAGCCCACTATCAAGAGCAAGTTCACTTCTCACCACTTTGAGATCAACTATGGTGTTATTACTACTGAAAAATAAAAAAAATTAACTACAGCCATTTACTAATAGTCAAGTGCTATAGTGAACATAGACCAAGTGCTGATCAGGGAACAACTTAGTAACCACCTCCCAACCATTTCTTGAGGTACATCTAGAAGTGCATGCATATCATGTCGCTGTATAACCTGGAATTCTCGTCGCCAGGTTCTAGTGTCTTCGCACATTCACAAAAATGTCCTATCGAGAATAAAGCATTCAAACACTTACCTAATGGGAATTTAAATGGTGGTAATGGATATGTTTAGATTTTAGAAGCACAGCCTTCCATGAGAAGTAAACTGTAGCACTACTACATTATCACCAGCTAGGTGTGAAACTACACTATCGGTTTTCCTTTTGAGTAAAAAAGCGATGAATCGGAATCTCCATGAGCATACATTTCAAGTCTATACTTGACACCAGAAGATAATCAGCTTGTAGCTCGATGATATGAGCTTTAAAGTGACCAAGGAGACAACACTAATCGAGTAAGTACTCACCAGTATATATGGCTGGTTTATCAACTTGAGAAACAATGCGCTTGTAAATTGCATGGCTAGACCGGATAGACTTGCTTTGATGGGTATAGAACAGCAATAGCTTAAGGATAAACCGGCGAATGCCC
>JAOVYX010015804.1:0-26599 GCA_035668315.1 Drosera spatulata | reverse complement strand
GCATCTTCTTATCTATCAAAATTCTATTAAAGAGTTTTGTCAACCAATTAACTCCTTCTATCCCAAGACATTTCCAACCAATTAAAGGGTTTTCATCAGGGCCTGCAATCTCATTCAGCAAAACACTGGGAAAGATTTTGGTTCCGAGCAGGTACCTAAAGGAAACAAGTAACTTGGCTGAGTGCATGGCAGGATATATCTTGCAAAGACACCCATACTATCCATACTAATTTGTATAATTATCTGTGCTTGAATACAACTTCTCTTATCGAGAAGTTGTAAAACATGGTCAGGAACAAAGACCAACAAAGACCATAACAAACAAAATGTTCTAAAAATATCAGGACCATAAACCAACTTTCCCTTCTCACACTTCCTTATTGAACACGGTGGCAATTATGTAAAAAAGAGCAACACCATCTTTTCTTTCCTTTTTTTTTTTTTTTTTTTTTTTGGGATATGGGCAACACCAGCTCATTGGTAGCTAATATTTTCAGAAATTGTGTTTAGAGGACTACTTGAAGAAGAGTATGTAATGCTCAGTGACATGCTCCACTACTACTAGAAAATTAGTACAAATTGTAAACTAGGAATATCTTGCAGATATTTTAGTTGAGAAATCAAATCTAATAAAAGTCTGAGCTGATAGTATAATGCCCATATGTATCTTCCTACTCCCCATCACGTAATTGCGCTACATAGGTTTGAAGCATGCACAAAACAGCAATGCACTAATCCACCCACAAACAAATGGCAGCTGTTAAATCCTTTATGGGTCTTCCTACCATCAATTCTGGACTCTCCTACCATTAGTTCACGATTTTTCGGTAGAGCTGGTTCCTCAATATAATATCAAAGCCCATCAGGCTTAACGATCTAATACTCTGCACCAACCAAATGAGATGTCCATATTTTAAGCCAAAAGAAGCATTCACGTGAAGGGGCATGTTAAGAATACATTACCTACAAATTAGAATTTGATAGCTCAAAAAAATTACATATAAGATTCCAGATCATTTCCCTTTTACCAATTGATTTTGGGTTGGATTCTGGAGGTTTAATCATATATAAATAGGGAGCTAGGATCCAAAACATATGAAATCAAAGTAATGTCTATTTGTGTATCATGTTATGTTGGGAAACCAACTCTACAAAATGTCCAAACTAATGCCAGAAACCCATGTTACACTTGACTATCCTTAACCACTTAATCGTAGTCTTTGTGATTATGAGTAAGCCAGGATTAATTCATGACCCTTAGGCTAATGGGCTAGTAGTCATAAATCATACTAGGAAAATGCATTCATGTAAGTAGCACAAAACCAAAAAGTAAAGAGAAAAACCATGCCTCACCTATATAAAGTTATTGCAGACACAATAGCCACATTTGATTTCCTTTTACATAATCACTCAAATAAAAAATTTCTTGCTTCTTGGATTTTCAAAGTTATTATTGAAATGATAAACCAACGCATACCAGAACACAAATGTTGCCGCAGACAATATCATGACAGTGTAAACAAAAGGCCCAAATCTGCAAGTCTCTGGATAGGTGCTTCACGTCCTTGAGCATCCTCGACCTAAAAAAACGAAAAACCAGAACTTAGTTTTCATTCTTGGATCAGTTTCTTCATTTTCTTGAACTTCTTGCAGCCCTCCAACTAAGACTTCAAAACATAGCAATTACGAAATAAAATATGAGAGGAGAATGTGATGATATTGTTGATCACGACATACTCTATAAATATAAAGTATGTCAAATACAAAGTAATTAACCATTATAGCGAGGAAACAATATAGGAAATATTGCCCACAATTACCATCAAATCTCCATCGAATAAATCAAATCCCCATAAAAAATCAGAACTCCATCAAATCTCTATCGTTGCCTACTTCGAAGATTACATTATTATTTATTTTCCTTGTTCTTAATATATCAATCTTGTGTTTTCCTCCAAATCCCACTCTCCCCCTCACCCGAACCCCATCTACTATCCGCGCCACCACCACAACCACCAACACCCACAATTTTCCCTTCCTTAATAGTCATCGTCGTCCTCGTCAGTTCGTCGTTGTCTTCATTTCGTCGTCGTTGTCGTTGTCAGTTCGTCGTGTCGTGGTCATCGTCGTCAGTTTGTGATCGACAGTTTATCGTCTTTAAGCCTGAATATTTGTAATACACTTGCACTTACACACTGCATACCAAGGGAAAAAACAAAGCCACATACATATGCATGCACATGTATACCAGTCTATTAATAGATAACACTAGCCAGTAGAAAAGTAAACGATACATATACATATGCATGCACACAGCAAAAGGTAAAATGATACATAACAATCACAACTACTCATTCGACATGACAACTATGTAACTGATAAAGCACCCCTTTGCCTTACAAAGAAAAGTAAACTAAAATTACCATGCGAACAATCTTCGATATCAAGGAATTGGAGCCAGTAGACGATGCTTGTATTCTTAACGGACCACCCTGAAATGGACCAGCAAATCAGTAACCTTGAAACAAACATAAAATTGGTAAGTAAAATAGTCAACCAGATACAACATGGGATAAATAAGTTATAAGTTTATATATGCCTAACGAGAACCACCGAAGGCCTCTTATTTTGCCATAAACCCTAAAGAGGTAGGTTTATCTTGCTAGTTTTGTCACTTTTACTGAATGACGCTGACAGCAGTTTGCTGACGTCCGCTTGTCAAAACCTAAAGTCAACAGCGAGATTGTGCGGATGAGGTCTATATGCATCAAATGAACTATGTTGCTGGCATTCAATATGATGCAGCAGAACAATCAAGCTTCTTTACATGCATTTTATAGTCAGCACACAGCAGTTTTCCCAAACAGCTAAAAGTTCAACGAAGAAACAGGCCAGAGGACATACTGATCAGGCTTTTTAGCATGACACAGCCTACTACATCAGGATACATACATACAAAGACAATGATGTCATTATTATAGTGACATCCATAAGTTGCTTTGGAAATTAAAGTTAAAAAAGGGAAGAACTTGGGACAATAGAGCAGAGTACCAAAGAAGAGAGTCGACAGAATGATATTTTATCACTATTGATATTTTATCACTATTGTCACTGCCAAACAGATAACGTGGACCCTCATTTTGTTAAAATCATGTTTTCTACTATTTCTATGGGGTAAGCTTGCCTCCATAAGAAACCTTTTGTTATTAATGCTTGTAACTTGTGCTAGTCACATAATGATAATGTCAATTTAATACTCGTTAATGTTGTCTGCCTGTCTCAAATTGTGATTTTCTTGTTTGTAGCAAAATACTTTTCTAAAAATTTGACTTCTAGTGTCACTGCTTTCAAATCCATTCTCTATGCAACTCCCAAAACATAGAGAGCTCTAAGGATAACATAAGCATCTTAACCCACGCTATCAAGAACTGAGCAGGCATACTAGCTACAGTCTATAGCCACTGGAGAGACAGGAATGGCCTTCTGCTGAATTTGAAAGGCAATACTTGCAAATGTACTCAGCCAGGATCATGCAATTATTTTAAGTAGACATCAATTTCAGGGATATCACAGACAAAGCACATCACTCTCATTTTATTATTCAAGTGGCTACATAAACCAGGAAATTTAAACTCAGTCGAAACATTAAACAAGTTTAGGCATAAGAGAAGTGCAAAATACCCAATTTACTGTTCCAGAGGAGACTAAAAGCCCTTCTTGTTTAAATACAGGAAGAGATTCACCAGTAAGCATTGATTCATCCACTACACTCCTTCCTGCAACAACCTTTCCCTGCAAAATAGAAGTCATGACAGGTAAAATTACATTGATAAATAAAAAAAGGGAGGGTAGAAAGCCCACTAATGTATATCTAACACCTTCCCTCGCACAAAATCTCATCTGGGCATGAAATGTGAACAACAAATTCACTGATGCACCACATACCAAGTGCCAAATAAGATCTACATAATAAACCACATAAGTGACAATTAAACGGGGAAGAAGGGATCAAACTCATGACTTCATATCACAAATTACTCTGAATCTCGGATATCTTGTCATGGAACCAATTGTATCAAAAGTTCGAAGTGATGGTAGATAGTTCATTATGGATCTTAGGACCACTTGCAACAAATTTCCTATCTCTATCTCTATCCCTATTATAGGGTGCTACAATGTCATTTTTTAATATACGGATTCAGTTTGTGACTCGATCACCCAACAAATCCCTTATATCGTTTTGTAAATTATTCATATACAAATTTTTTCACGTCTATGTGTATTATTAATATTTTTTATATACCATGTGATATATAAAAATTCAAATGATTTTTTTTTTATTTTGTTTTTTTTGCATAAGGTAAAATTGTATTAACCAAGGAGAAAAAATTACAAAAAAAAAACTCCTAATTAGTGCAAGCATGTGGTCCTCTATACAATATATATGAATCTCATGACTCTTGGATAGTTCATCAGAAGTTTTAAGCCTGCACGGGTCGAGGCCCAATACAGGAAACAAGAACCTCCCGAATCCATCTCCAGCCATGAGATCATTCCCCTATATTACCACAAGCAATTACACTAACTTCAGCATATCATTACAGCAAAACAAACGGTTCCTACACATCTCATAACAATCCTTCCAAGTTGTAGGAATTGGCACACGGAGAGCAGCAGTATTCCATGCGCAGTTTGCAATCTCCCCTAGACTCCTCTTTTCCCCCTTGAACACAACTGTATTCCTCGCCATCCATATATAACAAACCATAACCATTATCGCAGCTTTCCTAAACTCAGCACGTTTAGATGTCCCTCGTGTAACCTTGCACAACCATTTCAACAATACATCCCATTCTAGAGAATGACACCACAATTGCAGCTTCCCAAGCAAGATATTCCACACTTCTTTAACATACTCACACTTCAGGAAAACGTGATCCCTTGATTCAGTTCCATGAGAACAAAAAGCAATTGTATCATCAGCAATCAATCCCCATCGAGCAAGCCTCTCTTTAGTCATCAACCTATCTTGGATCATTAACCAAGCATGAAATTCATGTCTTGGCTGAACTCCCCTTCTTCATATCATACGATGCAAGAACACTCTTGGCTCAGCATGTAATAGTTGCACATAAGCTCTCTGAATAACATACCCCTGCATCGAGCTCGCATTCACATTCATCCCCCTCTCAACCAAGGAATCCCTTACCTTCAATTATCTCCACCATATCCAAGAGTTACTCACAGAAGGTTGCACTTGCCAAACAGTTTGTTGCTTTATATAAAAAGCATGGATCCATTTTATCCACAAGGTGTCTTTTTTAACTACAAGATGCCATATATGTTTGCCTAGGATCGTCATATTCCAGACTAGAAGCCTTTTGATACCTAATCCTCCACAAGATTTTGTATGATAAATTTTATCCCATGCTACATTAGCTTTATACCCCCTAGCTTGCCCTTCTCAAAGAAAAGCTCTGCACATTGCTTCAATATCGTCAATAACTCCTCTGGAAATAATAAATACCTGCGCCCAATATACTGCTATGCTCTGTAAGGTATCACATATCAGTTGATTGCTGCCAGCATAAGAAAGCTTTTTCGAGGTCCAGCTATCTATCCTAGCCATGATCCTTGTCACCAGTGGCTGGAACTGAGATGAAGAGGTCCAACTGTCCGACAATGGCACTCCAAGATACCTAACAGGTAAAGCTCCTTGCTGACACCCCATACATTCAGCAATCTGAATAGCTTGATTTGCAGACACCCCTCCCATATAGAGCTGGCTCTTTAATGGGTTGGCTTTCAAGCCACTTACAGCCTCAAATTCTGACAAGCATCCTTTGATAAGATGAACTGAAGTAATAGAGGCTTTAGAGAAACCATAAGGTTATCAGCAAAGCACAAATAAGTGATGCCTAGCTGACGACCCTTAGGATGAAACCTGAAAGAACTGTTAGTCGCCATTCTTTTGAATAATTGACCAAGATATTCCATAGCTATCACAAAAAGATAGGGAGACATAGGATCTCCTTGGCGGATCCCCTTTCCACCTATGAAGAAACTATGCAAGGAACCATTGATACAAAGGGAAAATGTGGGTGTTGAGACACACATCATCACATCCTTATAAAAGCATCAGGGAACTTAAGTGCCTTCAGCATTTGTTGTAAGAAAGACCATTCTAAGCTGTCATATGCTTTCTGGATATCTTTAATAGACTACGAGGGCTGATTCCCTTCCTAGAATATCCTTTAACCAGTTCATGGCATAATAGGACATTCTCTATGATGTTCCTTCCAGCTATAAAGGCAGATTGCGCCCCATCTATTATATACCCCATCACCTCTTTCATTCTATTGGTCAAAACCTTTGTCAAGACTTTATAGATCACATTACAACATGCAATAGGTCTATATTCTGCAGGCTTCGATGCATTTTCTTTCTTAGCTATCAAATACAAAACAGTGGAATTAATTTTGAGGATTTTACCTCTTATCAAGCTCTCTAGAACTGCTGCTATTACTTCCTCCCCTACAATGTGTCATGCCTTCTTAAAAAAGATAGAGTTATATCCATCTGGCCCAGAGGATTTCTCCTCGGGAATGGACCATAACGCTTGTTTGACCTCCAGTGCTGTAATAGGCAATGCTAGTTTTTCCGCTTGTTCTTCTGATAGATGAGGTCCCAACTTCACAATTTTCGGGTCTATAGGCTTGGTCTGAAGTGAATCCCCCAAGAGATTCTGGAAAAAAAAAAAAACCCTGCATTTCCTTAACTATGGCTTCATCATTCACTATCTTGCTCCCATTCCCAGTGTAAAGACTTGTTATAGTTGATCTAGCCTTTTTTGCAGCACATACAACCTGAAAATACTTAGCGTTCGCATCCCCTTCCTTGCTCTAGGTGATCTTACTCTTCTGCCTAAGATGAGTGTGTTCCATTTCCAAGAGTGCCTTTAATTGCTCCACACTTGTCTTCACTTGTATCACAAGTCCTGAACTCATATTCTGTTGCATACAGTGCTGAATGTCCTCGACCTCCTTCCTGCACTGCAAAACCATCTCATGAATATCCCCATAATACTTCTGATGCGACTTCCTTAGTTCCTTTTTCAGCACCTACATCTTCTTAGTCACTCGAAACATAGCACATCCTCTGCATGTCTGAGTCCAGGTATTGCTAGCAATGGTCTCAAAGTCAGTATGCAATGTCTACATATTAGCAAACCTAAAGGGGCATATGCCTGTATTCTTCTCCACGGTATAGATTGTTTTATTCCAGGACTGTGAACTGAGATACCAACAACAAGGTATTCGAATTCTGATCTGTGATACTTACTGAACCACGGACCGTTAGCCATAGCCCTGTCAAGCTTACACTGAATCCATGATGCCATATCTTGCTTGCTATACCAAGTGTAAAAGGCTCCCCTTGCCGGAAGATCCTCAAGGCCAAGTTGCTTCAGACACTTTTGCATATTCACAAATGGATGACTGTGAACCCCTTCGTAACCCCTCTTCTCATTCAGATACAAGTACGCATTAAAATCCCCCAAGACTACCCAAGGTTGATCTAGAGATCCACCATAGTTCTTCATATTCTCCCACAAATGAATACGTTGAGCTGGATTGTTCCTTCTATATACAAAAGAGACCCTAGCATCAAATTTCCCATGCACATCAGACACCCTTGTATGCATAATTTGATCAGTCCCAGCAATAAAACTAACATTCAGTGCTCCTGGATCCCATAAGACCCATATTCGCCACAGTTCAGCATGATAATAGTTATTATAAAACTGTCATGATCTACCCACACATGCACCAACTATTCTAGCAAAATTTCTAGGCTTAACACTAGTTTCTAACAACCCTAGGATCTGAATCTTATTCGTAGCAATAAAATGCTTTATTTCATGATGCTTAGAAGCTTGATTCAGTCCTCTAATATTCGATGCCGCTATCTTCATATATTAGGCTTTGGAGGTATGGCTTGCAGCACCAGTTGCTCAGTTCCCAGAGGGGAGAAATATGAGGGGCTGCCCACCTCTTTAGGCTTTTCCAACTCTTGAATTGATACTGCATCACTTTCAACGTTCTTCTCCACCTTCCTAGGGGGACTACTCATCTCAGTCTTCTAGGCAGGCATTAAGGCATCCCATTGGCTCACTTTCTTTAGCTCACGAACTGGCTGTTCCTTTCCTTTCTTCCGGACCTGGTTCATATCCAGCTTCTACTTAGGTCTCCATTCTTGCATCTTCTCCCGAGTTTTCTTAAACTCATAGCACACCTCAGATTTATGCCCCCACCAACCACATTTAGAACATTGCTTAGGATACCATTCATATATAACTTTTTGCTGCTTAACTGCACCACTGATATCCTTCCAGATCACCTCCTCAACAGGCTTTTTCTTTGTATCAACCCCGACTAACACTCGAGCAAAATCTACCCTATCCTTCGTGGCTGTGAACCTGTCAGCATATAAAGGTGTTGGTACCAACACGAGACACCATCCTACTCAGAGACTCCTCACTCCAGTATGAATAACTCAGGCCTGGAAGCTATATCCAAGTGGGTATCATATCCAATCTAGCCTTCTTCAATTCAAAATCCACCGTCCAGTTCCATACCACCAAAGATTGAGAGCCAAAGAACCACTTCCTGCAAATCACATTCTCCTTATCCTTGATAGTTGCAAACTTCACCACAAAATAGCCATCCTGGTGTAGCACCATTTTAACTATCTCTTTGTCATGCCAAATCTTGTCCATAAACCCTTTCATTGCAGCAAATGGGACCTTCCCCCTATCACATAGCAGATAATGGCATTCTTCCAGTAGTCAATCTCGGTCTGAATATGGGATTGTTCCGTATGTACTACTTCACCTACTCCAGGTACAAATCGCAACCACATCACACCACTATCATCCACGACTTGCTGCTCACGAACAGTGACCAGATCTGACCCCCGCCGTTGAGTCCAAACATTCCCGTTATTCGCACTTCCATGCAGAACCACATTCTCCACTTCATCAGCCCAACTAGATCGATTCACCTCCAATCGAACAGAAATTTGAAGATCAAACCCTACCCCTTTGCTACAATCAACCCCTCAAACTACTATCAATATTCGTATTCTCATTCACTACTTCAATTGCAACCTCATTCACAACATTCTCAACATTAGGGTTCTACATCGTCTTCGATTTCGATTTCTTCATCATCGTAGTTCGTCAAAGAATCGTAAGAGCAAGGAGAATAAGATGAGATCAAGGCAATCAATTCAATCGCCATGGGAGCGCCCTCCGGTTCTCTGTCTTCATTCTCTCATTTAATTTCCTCATATTTTCCATTTGAATACTTTCAAATGAATTTTGACATTAATAAAAAATAATTTTTAAATAAAATATTCCCTCCGTCTCATATTATAAACAGCACTTTCATTTTTTTGCATCTTTCAACATGCATTTTGAAAAAATTCATTTTTCATTTTAACGATGCACGAAAATTATGCCTATAAAATTAAATTACACAACTTAACTTATTATTAGTGTTTCATCAGAATTTTACGAAAAACGACGCTCGATAATCCCACGATACAAATCAAAATTCATCTCGACAAATATGAAAATCAAAATATTGCCTATAATTTGTGACGGAGGGAGTAATAATTTAATAATTTTATAGAAATGAATATTTTAAAAGTTGTAAGTAATCTAAAATAAAAATAAATATGGTATAAGGAATGCGTTTTTCATTCTCTTGAAGTAGGGAATTTTGGTATGGATATGAATAGGATGAGGATAGAAATAAGGATAGAGAAACTACTACGTAGGTCATTTTTCGCAAAAATCCCTAAATTTAGGGTTAGGACATCATTTGAGGAATCCGCTAATAATGCTCTAACAATTATCATTTCACAATTCTGCTTAGTATATCAGACAGAAAGGAACAGACAGAGCTAGTAAAAGTACTCGTAAGAGAGGATAAAAATGGATTGTTGTTGTTGAGAGGAGAAAGGTTTAATGAGTACAATAAACATAGGGTTATGTCAGAACTCCTGTAGGAAACCATATGGGATCCTAGTAATAAAGCCATCCTATTACATTATTATATAACTTCCTCTTCTCAACCTTTCTCAAAACTCCTACATAGTTCCTTGGAAGCCACAAAATTTCAGTTATATGAACAGGAAAGAATAATGAAAAGCCATCATCTATTCAAACGCACATAGTTATCCTGGAGAAATACTCAAACTTATCAAGGCTATCCTCACTACACTAGATTCAACAACTTCTAGCGCAAACTTGGAAGTTCCTTAAGAACTCCATATCACCAAAATCCTCATGAGGTCATTTCATTGAGTTCAAATCATCCCAAGAAGAACTGTTTGCAATGCTTTTCCTAGTGCTCCAAGGTCGCTTTCTCTACATGTTAATGACTTAATGCTTCATGACAAAGATAAGAAGAATAAGGTGAAGACCTCAATGCTACAACATGAGAAAGATGAGGGCCAGGTAAAGAAATAAGCTTTTTCAGATTGAAGTCATAGACCAAAATGGTTGCTTGATTGAAGTTGGGCCATAAGAGGTTTCAGTTGACTCTAATCAGCTTAATGTCAGAAGATATTTTGTTCATAATGTGGTGAATCAATTTATGAGCACATGCACTAATAAAAAAAACGAATTATAGAGATTGTTTGCTATATAAAGGGAGCTTTTGATCAACGGTTTATGTCCCATAATTGGGAGCAAGCAAAATAATTCTTTATTTTGACATTAGTTTTCTCACGAATTTATGGATTGATTCGATAACCTTTTGTGCACATTTATATAAATTTTAGTCCATTTTGTTATACTTGCGAGCGTTGATGCTTCGATGTGATTTACAGGTAAAAACGAACAAAAAGATAGACCAAAATTATCGAAGATAAAGTGCGTTCGAGACTAGTCATTTGACCAGATGAGACTAGTCGTCGACATGACGGGAAAGACGAAAGATTTCCTATGATTCAATTAGTCGACGTCAAAACTAATTGTTCATTTAGAGATTTATCGACAAGTTGTAGACTAATCGTGACTTGTGGCACGCCATGACAACTATGTTTGCGGCATGTCTTGATTTCGAGAGGAAAATTACGTGTCAAGTCCTTGCCACTTACCCACACACCCATACGTTGAATGCGAGATCGAGAGATCACTTGCGTGAAGTGTGAGATTATATTAGGAAGCCTACGAACCTCATGCTTTCTAATAGGGGTGAGCATTGGATTAGATTATCCATAATCCAACCGAATCTAGTGCTATTGGATTGGATTGGACAAAATTTTGAGTTGGATTGTGATGGATTGAAACAAAATAAAATCCAAATTCATTGGATTGAAAATGGATAAATCCTTGGATTGTTGACAAGTCAAACCACACTTTAAAAAAAAAAAAAAAACATTGATTTAGCCAAAATTAGATCATAATCGTCGTTTTGCGTCGACATTTTTCTTTCGCGCTCAACCAAGGTGAGGATTTAGATATGAATTCAGATCTATTGAGCAATAGTGGATTAGTGATTTTTTTTGGTTCATATTTTATAGATCTGATGAAGTATTGTTTACGATTTGTGGTGAGAATCATTCGTTATTATATTGAGCTTATAACTCGTTGTAAGAAATGTAGTTCATTTCTTGAGTTGTTATTAATATATTAATTGTGAATCCATTGCTATGACCCGAAATGCCAAGGGCTACTATTCTGAATTTCGTTAGATTCTTTTAACATATAAGGTATAGATGGATATACCATGACATAGATGGTTTTGTGTTAATAAGTTGCTTGCAACATTGTGATACGTGATGTGTTTCATATTATCATTATGGTATTGTTATTAATCTTTTGTTCTTATAATCTTAAATAGATATATAATTGAATCAATTTTCTAATTTGGAGAATTAATTCGCAACACTTGCATTAACACTTGCGTGAATTCCCAATATATTACGTCGCAAACACCTAGTCCTTGAAAGAAAATACTCTGAACATATTAGACCTATCTCTCTACCTGTCTACCCACCCTCAAAACTTACGTAATTCTTCATGATGATGTTGTGTCATGTATGTTAGCATATTGAATTAGGGTTGTGGAGAGGTGACAATGACTGCAGCCAATTGGTTGCAATATACAATTCAAGAATTTGTTTTTGGTATGCGGTAGTTCATCTTTTATGTGCAATAATTTAATAGTTGTGTAATGTAATATACAATCTGATACCATAGAACAAGATCATATTACTGTATGCAATTATGAAATTATAGATACACAAATAACAAACTATTGTACACGAAGAACGACTAACAGCACATTGCAGTCAATGATAGCTGGAGTTGTTGTAGCCTACGTCCCCCACTAAATTATCATATTAGACAGTATTATATGTTTGAGTAATTCTTATTTCTTATTTTAGAGTGACCTAGATATTATATTTTCTAGTTAACTTAATTTCTATTGTAATGTTTTTATATATTTGATTGTTCTATAAATATAGAGCATGTCTTCATCAATAATACATCGCATCATCATCCTTCATCTTATTCTCTAACAATGTACAAATAGAAACAACCAGTTGTTTGTTAGATTGGATTATCAATGACCAAATCGTACATAATAAGTTGTGCAATCACCACACGAAGATACAAATATTCATCGACGGGGAACAAATTTTGCGTCTTCTTAAAATGAATGCATAGAATCAACGGGATAGTTTGATTAAAACACATAAATTACAAACAGAAATTGTATTATGTTATAACCAAAGTAGTATAACAATGAATTAACATTTCACATCTATGCCATATCAACGATACACCCGATAGACTCAAAACACAGTAAATTACCGCAGGATTACACAAATGCATCTTGTTAATCATGCAGTAACCTGTTGCTCGCTTAAATACCACATAAAACACTTGATGGAGATAGCGGATAAAAACTATCCGGTTGAAGTAACCATCCAAGTGAAGTTTTCACACTAATACTTAGCATGTTCAAATATCAATTTGTGTAAAAACTCTATAAAAAATTTATTCGAGTAGACAAAATTTTGACTTTGACATGATATAATTGATATTTTGTAAGACACAAGAAAAGATATTCGGAATTATGGTTCTTTTTATTGCTTGAGATAGTGACACTCAGACTCATGTTTTTCATCAGAGAAATTAATGGCATCTTATCACTGTCATAACCCGCTTCTAATCTAGCAAAACAAGCCAAAATGTTGGTTGATTTGATTACCTTCTGACTAACTTGCCCATGTATTGCAAGCCTCTCCCTTGTTAATAGTCACCTTGGCTAAGAATTCAATATAAAATGACATAACGAAACGTTATATGTTAGCGAATGAACAAAAATAACCAGCACGTAACGTTACAAATATCCAAATAATATACCAAATACTTATCATTAAACATAAAGCTATAACGACAGAAAAACGTATTTGGGCTAACAAAATACGTTTCCGGAAATATTCAAAATTCTTGACGAAACAAACGTTATTACGTTAGAAATAATTTTGTCTATTTACGGACATATTTTTCGATAAAATAATATAACGAAATATGGATAAAATTAGACCAATAAAAATAAAACGAGATAGTGAATTTAAATCACACAAATCCACCTCCATTTCCTGCAAAACCCGCATCTCCATTTCGGTGTCGATTTCGTTCCCTCGCACGCCACGGTCAGCTCCACTGCCTACGCCCACCACCGAATCCACCTCACCATTATCATCTTGCAGCTGCCAACACCACCAAACCATCACTCGACTCCCCTTCACTTGTCCTGTCAATTTCCTGCACTTTCTTCTTCCTCCGCTCCATCATTAGATTCTACACTAACATCAACACCACTTCAAACACCTCCCACCACCAAACTACCACAGCCACTCAAATTTCACCTCAACACTAATCACCAATTCACCACCCCAATCACTCCCTTTCACCAAATCACTAGCTTCATCTTCACCATCAATTTGCAAGTTCCCACGAGACGAGCCAAGGAAGCCGAAGACGACCAGCTGCACGTCATGGAGAATGAAGAGGTGCGAAGCTCGGCAGTTGCAGGAGGGAGAGACAGCCAACGAACGAGGATCACTTCGAGGAAAACGAACTAAAGTAACCTAATCCATGACATCGGCTTGTTATGAG
Source organism: Drosera spatulata (assembly GCA_035668315.1). Lineage (NCBI taxonomy): Eukaryota > Viridiplantae > Streptophyta > Magnoliopsida > Caryophyllales > Droseraceae > Drosera > Drosera spatulata. The sequence goes on along the minus strand of JAOVYX010015804.1, from coordinate 12,396 downwards.
GGTGTCTCATTGTGCGATCGCCGGCACTATCCTGGTGAAGATCAATGATAAGTTTCGTGTTGATTTATGAAGGGTGATTCATGTGGGTGCTATGTTGTCCTGTGGGCATGTGTTTGTGTGATGATGGAAGCGTATGGTGTGAAATACGTGCACATTATGGTATATATGTATGACAATGTTATGTACGTGTATGTGTGCTTTTTAAGTGGGTGGAGGCATATAGGGTATGCAAGCTATGGATTTATGCTTCCTGCCTTCTGCTTCTTGCTTCCTGCTTCTTGCTTCTTGCTTCCTGCTTCCTGTTTCTTGCATTCCTGCTCTCCTATGTACGCCATTGTTCTCCTATGGTACGCATAGCTGCTGCCTTAGGTACATAAGAGTGTCGATTCATGACATGTTAATGCAATATAGTGAAGGGAAGGTGAGTGTGATGGTGTTGGTGTTGGTGTTAAGGTTTTGGGGAATATGACTTTAATGTGTACAAGGGCTATACGTGAAAATATCGACGAGGCGTAGGATAAAGCATGATTATTATGTTAATATGTGCGCGTGTGTTCCATGTGATGTGAACTAATGAAAAAAAAAAAAAATATAAATCGATAAAAATAATACATATTGTGTCCTTGAACTGTGAAAATCAACCTTGACGTCGCTCTTTTAAATTGTTGGTCGTTTTCCCTGAAAAAGTTAACAAAATCAAAATGGGTGTTCCTTTTTAGATTCATTACGATCGTTCATTGTCTCTTAAATTAAGCCTAGGCTGCTGTGAAAATTTTAACTTATTGAGTCATCGTCGCGGATGAATTGAACTAGCTGGGGAGCTTTGAGCAGTCCCCATTCTCTTAGCATGCATGCAACGATTTCGATGCTGGATGTGGCGAGGCCACTGGTACTCTCTGTAGGGAGACCAAAACCTATCCCAATAAGAGACAATAGAGGCCGTTGAAAGCTCACTTAATCTAGTAAAGTGTAAGACGACGTATAATCTTGACACGTACGTATCGAATCGACGGACTCGAGTAGTCTGACTAACGATTGACGAACCCTGTATTCAGAGTTTGATAAATCTCTCGAGTCATGGTCCTATAATAATAACAATAATAAAGACAAGAGATGTGAAATCATACAACCACCCTTACATAATATGGCGTACATATTTTCTATAGAAACATAAATGTTTTAGAGGTACTCATCAATTCCCCATAGTCAGGGGGTACCCTATAAATGTGAGACATATACTTTAGGTTACTAAGTTTCATACTCACGGGTTATGTATTCCATTTACAGGTAAGATACCAGAAGATCAGTGAGGACGTTAGTTGCTTTATGCATTTTGGAGAACTTTGTACTGAAACTTATGATTATTTTGGATGTGTACTATACAACATGTATTGGTCATGTCACAAAACTGCGTAGCTTAATGGCTTCCGCTCTATCGTATAAAATGATTTGTATAAACTAAACAAGTTGATCTGAAACATCACAGGTGGTTCCTTGACTCTTTATATCTCTAAACCCGTTTGTTTTATCTGGCCTTGTCATGAACCGGATTCGTGACTGCATAACACCATGTATCACATGACGCGGATCTCGGGACGGTGCAATACCTACCCTTTCCTTCTTCTTGTGAATCAGTTACAATAAGAGGAGAATGATCTGAAATTCCAGCTTCTGGAATGATCACCTCATTGCTAAAACTCTCAAACCATTTATGAGATCCCAAGGCACAATCCAAACAAATCCTGATCCATGATTGACCTCCCAGTTGGTTGTACCAAGTGAAGAAGCAACCACTGCTATGCAAATCTTCAAACCCCAAATCCTCACAACAACCAGCCATCTCTAGACATGGCTCTACATGTACCCCGTTATAACCTTCCTTCTCATCATAATTCATGAAAGCATTGAAGACACCTATCACCAACCATGGCAACATCACAGAAGAACCCATACGTATCAATTCATTCCACAGCTCTCTTCTCCTTACCACTAGGTTTCTAGCATAAACCACAGTAACCTTCATATGATGATCCTGCACTTCACAGTGAATACATTGATATGTCATACCCACTGATCTGACCACCATCTTCTCCTTCCTCCATACGACCCATATTCTTCCATTGAAGTCACACCCATAATAACCCGTCATCTCCCACCCCCTAAAATAACGAGCAGTAACTTTCGAAGCTTTATTCTGCTTCACTCTAGTTTCTAATACACCCATGAACTAGATCTTATTCTTGGTCACAAAGGCTCTTATTGCATTATGTCTTTCAGGCCGGTTAAAGTCCCTTATGTTCCATGAGCAAATCATGATTAAGTCACACCAACATCTCCTCCCACCTGTCCCCTAATAGCCTCTTTAGCAGTCACTGCATCATGCTTAACCACATCCAGTAACACCGCAAAGGATGAAGAATGAACCTGGGGACATCCCACTTCATCAACCGTATTTGCATTCATTTTCCGCTTAACAATTATAATCTCACTCTACACCTCCTGATCTTTTTGGCCATCATCTAAGATCTTCTCCGGACTAGGCACATTGGGAGCATCCTCTTGAACCTTCTCCATTGTGTCAGTCCTCTTAAGAATCCAAACCTGCTGAGGTTTCACAACCCTTCTACAGGCTCCAGCATCATGTCCCCATAGTGAGCATGTAGAGCATTTAATTGGCCTTCATTCATAAGTAACTTCGTGCTTCACCATATGCCCTTCAGGAGCTTTGAATTGAAACTTCTCTACCATCTCCCTCGATGTATCTATATCAATCAGAACACGAGCAAAAGAGATCCTCTCTTTATTGGCAGCCTTTCTATCTGTATACAATGGATAACCAACCTTCGCAGCTATCTTTGCCAAAGCATTCCTACTCCAATATCCTACATTCAACCCATGGAACTTCACCCAAACTAGAATCCTTACTTGAGCAGCCTAATCAAATGAGAAATAGGGAGACCAATCTCTCAACACCAATGGACGACTATTCAGGAACCACATGCCCTCCTTCACCCTACATTTATCATCTTCATTGGCAAGCCGAAAAATATAGTAACCCTGCTCATGAAGTAATACATCCACACGATTTCACACCCTCCATTGGTTCTGAATAAAACTCACTATCACGGAGTATGGCACAGTACTACCCAAAGTAAACCCTATTAAGGCATGTTCCCAATGAGCCCTCGTTTCAACCACATCCTCCAGTGAAATCTCAACCTCATCATCACGACAGCACACATAATACTGCTTTAACCCATTCTCCATTTGACGATTACTCATCATCACATCCCTCATTGGAGTTGTTCGAACAACCTCCGCATAGGATCGCCCAGCACTCAAACTGCTTCCCTCCTCCTTTCTCGTCGCCTCTGCATCCACAACATCAGCCCATGACAACCTAGGTCTCACACTACCCACGCTTTCATCTTTCTCAGTCCCCAAATCACAAGGTATTCCCAATAGTTGGTCCTTCACCTCATCCGTTCTATCTCGAACCTCATCCTTCTTTTCCTTCATTTTTGCAATCGACTCTACATCCCCAATCTCCGACGACATCTCAACGCCCTGACTCTTGGCAACCTTCACCTTCTTAGGCCGTCCTCGTCCCATCTCAGCGGGATAGTGGCTGTCAGAGAATCCCCCTCACGATCGCCTGAGAGAGCCCTCTCTCATCCTTGATGTCGTACATACCTTTACTCATTTAATTATAAATTTATACACATTTTTAGTATTTAAACATACAATATAGTTTAATCTAATCTAATCTTATCATAATACATGTTTAAAATATCGAATATATTGATCTTTCAAAATTGATATATATTGGTGTAAGGATGTTAAATCTATTATCATATATGGAAAAAAAGAAATATGTATGAACACTAAAATTCATATTTTAATGGAAAATTACAAACATTGACGACGGACATCTGTTGCATTATTGATAATTTAGAAAAGAAACTTTTTTTCTTTTGCGACGGATTTCATAACTAAAACTATATTAAAAAAATTTGAATTTTAAAATCACAAAATTTTGAAATTTAAAATTTGAATAATTTTTTAACACTTACGACGGATCCTTCCTTAAATTAAAATGTACAAATTCCAACCTTTTTTTCTGAGTTGTGAAACCGTATTTTTGAGATGGATCCGTAGCAAAAATGTTAACTTACTCCATTTCGCTACGGATCCGTCTTCATTATTTGACCTGAAATAAATTAAGCCCTAACCCTAAGTCATAAATCCTAGCCTTTTCACGAGTTTAGTATATATCATTGTGTACAACATCGTCAGAGTAATAAGGTATTATTGAAACATAGTTTTTCTTTAATTTTATTTGTTGTGATACATTATAAATTTTATAAGTGATTAGTAACATATAAAAAGTTTTATGCTAACCAAATCTTGCTTTAAATTGTGAAATAAATCAATCTTAACAAATTATTTTATTTTGATATAACAAAGTTAAACGTAACATTGTATGAAAAAAATGTTTATATGATAAGAATAATATATAAATAAAAAAAAGTTTTGCCACGGATTCCGTAACTAAACACTTAATTTAAAAAATTTAACTTTCAAAATTTTAAACTTTAAATTTTCAAAGTTCAAAAATTCAAAACTTTAAAATTTTGCGACAAATCCGTAACAAAGGCACAGCATAAAAACTCCAATTTTTTTCTAGGTGTTGAAAACCCGTAATCTTGAGACGGATCGATCGTCATTTTTCGACCAGAAAGTTGTTTAATAAAAAAAATTATACATACAAAAAGTAATTTATTTTTGTAAAATTTATATTATATTTTGAGACGGATTTCGTCGTACAATTATCAATACAAAATATAAGATTGTTTAAAAAAATTAGACTTATAGATGGGTCTATAACGGTTGGATCGTCAAAAGTTGATCTCGAACACTTATTTCCTTCATATTACACTTTTTTCATTTCTTTTTTTTCTTTTTGAAATTTGTTTAGATACGGATCCGTCGCAAACACAAATTTTAAAGATAGATTTTTTTTTTTCGTCATAAAATTTATCCGTTGCAATACCTTGACTATTCGTCGGCTCAATGTAAAAAAAAAAAAATTGACTAGGAGCTACGAATTGTGAGAGTCGAACATGTGTTTGGGTTTATGGGGACTTAAATTGAGTTATAGAAATATGAATTTTGAATTTCTAATTTTGGGGGTGTGAATTCAGAATGAGAATTAGTGGGAGATTTAGGGTATTGCGTTCAAAATTTAATTTGGAAAATGAAACATGGAAAGGTGTGGGACTTAGGTTGTTGATATGGCAATAAGAGGTTGGGAAATGATGCACTTTTTCGATGTTCATTTTTTTCTCATCAACGTTGAAGAAGAAGTCCTTTTTCCAAAAAACGAGTTCCTAACAATGAAAATCCACGTCATCGAAAATCGCTTCTTCAAGAGACGATTTAGTTAAAACAGAAATCGCCTCCCCAGAAAACGATTTCTCATGACGTGGATTTTTGTTATTTGGCACTCGTTTTTTGAGGAAGCGATTTCATCAATAAAAATTAAGCTCGATTTCTGAAGAAACGATTTCTTCTTCGACATTGATGAAAAAAACTAAACGTCAAAAAACAATGACGATTTGGAAAAACATAATGTCACGAAAATTTAAATGATGTATGAAAAGGTGTGACAAAATTTAACACAGAATCGGATCGGCTCTTGGCTCCCTGTGCTGTCCACTGTTGTTGCACTATGTGGACCCTAGTGCTGTCCCCAACGATCTAAAATGGCATAATAAAAAAAATAGAGGAATATTATTTTCAAGATGAAAAATGAATACATTCAAGACAACTATTCTCATAATTATCTTTTATAAAAGTAACCTTCTCTCACAAATAATTTTGGATCTATCAAATTGAGTCTTGACAATAATAATTCTCAAAAAATAATCTAAATACACTAAATTGAAAATAAACCTTAAAACTTTTTTTTAGGGTTTTGTTTTAAATTTTTTAGGGTTTTACTTTTAGGTTTAAGGTATTATTTTTAAGATTTAAGATTTTATTTTCTGGTTTAAGGTTTAATTTTATAGATTTATGATTTTACTTTTAGGTTTAAGGTTTTATTTTAAAGGTTTAGAGTTTTATTTTCAGATTTAGAATTTAGAATTTTAGTAGGTCATGCGGTAGTTTCATTGACGCATTTTTTTTTCACGTTCGAAAGAAACGCATATTGGAAAGAAAATACAATAAATGACAACTAAAATATTCCAATTTAATTGTTAAAACATGTTCAAGCTACTTTCTCAAATATAAATTAATACTACGAAACTGAAAAATATGGGTCTAAATGATAAGAAAATATTTAACTCTTGAAAATGAGATTAAAAATACATTAAAATTGATGTGTTCATTCAATGACGTATGAACTTGGCTATTCACTTTTGTTCGTTTTTTCTCTTTGAGCTTTTTTTTCAACGCTTATTCTTTTTCATTTGTTATAATAGTCGATTTTTTTTAGTTGTTTACGAAATCTAGGTGAATAGAGATTGCTGTTTTTTTTATTTATTTTGTTCAATTGTATCTTTGAGTTTAGTTAAGTTTGATACCGATTTTACTTTTACATAAAGATATGGTATTTCATCGCTTACCAGTCATACTTGAATATTTTTTTTGTTTTTAAATTTATTTGTCATATCCACAATAAGAAATAAGTGTTTTTCGAAATCATTAGATATTTACCCAACTTAAGATGCATATCAACATTTAGATTATCTGCCTTTTGTTCAAATTTGTTAGGTGGATGGCAACAAATTAAAAACCCCATAGCAATAAAGAGCTGGGTGATGCTATCCAGTTAGTTTCAGGATTGGAATTCCAAGGTTGAGTTTTGTTTTTGAATACATAAATGATTCTCAAATAATATAGGGCTATGAGTTAATCCATTTATTTTATAGAATTATGATAAATATATGAAATGTGGCTCATGGTTTTCTATCTCGTGAACTGACACCATGTACGAATGTGTGGCTCATGCCAAATTAGTTTACCTCAATCGTGTATTTTTTTTCATTTTTTTTTTGTCAGTCAAGAAACACAAAGAGTAAGTTTTTTTAGGTTCTTTTTTAATTATTGTCAACTTTCTAGTTTATGTATTTCTTGATTGTCATTGTTGAAAAATATGCCTCACATCAGTCCGCGTTTTTTCCCCGCGTGATCCTCTCCGCGTGATCTTCTTTCCGCGTGTGACTTCCGTGTTTGATCCGTGTTTCGTCCGTGTTGTTCTTGGTATAAGAGGAGAAACAGAGAGGGCAAGACGCAGAGGAACGGAGAAAGAAAGGGGAGAGAGCTGTGAGAGGCAGAGAAGAGCAGAGAGGAAAGGGAGAAGATAGAGCAAGTGGTTTGGATTTGAGTTTTTCCTATTTACAGACACACTAAACACATTAGAGTGAGGATGTTTAGTTATTTGTTATGAGTTATTGGTACTCGTATTGCTCCTTTTGCATTTTCTCACTTGACTAGTGTATATCCCGTAAGGATTTTCACGTAAAAATCTTTGTCTCATTTATTTTGCGCACTCGTTATTGTTTGTGTTTGTAATTAACAGACCCGTTAGTAACAAACTGGTATCAGCACATTGAACGTTTCAATCCTTGTTTTCTACACCGGGTTCGCCCACGTAGATTTAGGAACGAACGTTATTAAGCTTGTGATTTAAGTTATATTTTTTACGGGTCAGTTTTCTTGTGTTTTTTTCACAAAAATTAATTTTTTTCTCGGATGAACAATGTTCCACTGAAAAGTACTCTGGCAGGAACAGTATTTCTGACAGGTTGGGCTATTCATTAGAGGAAGACAGGACCGAAGACAGCAGGATAAGTTCAGAGGCCGATCGAAGAGTAAAAGCTCGAAGAAATCCGACGCATGTCACTATTGTTATCAGAAGAGACATTAGAGGAACGAATGTCCTAAATTGAAGAACAAGAAAAAGAAGGAGGAAGCCCCAGTCGCTGGTATTATCGAGACCCAGACAGTCTCAACAGTTCTTACATCCGTCGTGGAGTCCTTGGTAGCATCCACTTCAGAGTGGGTGATGGATTCCGGTTGTACCTTTTGCATTTTTCCGCATCGGGAGTGATTCGCCACATTTGCTGAGTCCAATGGCGGGGTAGTTCTTATGGGCAACAATGCTGCCTGTAAGATTTTTGGTGTGGGAGATGTTCATATACGGATATGGGATGGTGTTGTACGAACATTGAAAGATGTTCGATATGTTCCAGCTGTGAGGCGGAATCTTATCTCTTTGGGTTCCCTTGATCTTGAAGGATGTTCCTATCATTCTCAGGATGGGGATATGGAGGTCAAAGAGAACTGTATGGTGACTATGAAGGCTCGACTTCGTGCTAGATTGTACTATCTAATCGGCGCGACACACAATGGAGTTTCATCTGTTGCAAATTTATTGTCCGTCCGTGATGGCAAGGCTAATTTTGAGATGAAGCTGTGACATATGTGGCTTGGGCATATGGTCAATCGGGGGATGGATGTTCTGAATTCAGCAAGCTTGCTTGGAGGATTGAAGATACAGAAGCTCGGGTTCTGCAAAGGCTGTGTTCTCGACAAGAAAAAGAAAGTGTCGTTTGGAGATACGATGCACAGAACGAAGAGGACACTCGACTACATACACTCAGATTTATGGGGGCCATCTCCGCATGCTTCGATGAGAGGTAAAAAGTATTTTTTGATCTTCATCGACGATTACTCCCGTTATGTCTGGATATATTTCTTGAAGGAGAAATCAGAGGTATTCGAGACATTCAAGGATTGGTTGAAGTTGATTGAGACGCAAACCGACAGGGAGATCAAGAGGCTTTGAACCAACAACGGGATAAAATTTGTGAACAAGCGATTTCTGGAGTTGTGCAAGGACAAAGGCATTGTGAGACATTGCACTGTCACTTATACATCTCAGTAGAATAGGATAGCAGAACGCATAAACCGAACGCTTATGGAGCGGGCTCGGTGCATGATGTTCGGAGCCGGGTTGAAGGAGAAGTTTTGGGCTGAAGCAGTTATGACGGCCTATTATCTAGTAAACGGTCACCCTCCTCAGCATTATCCATGAAACACCTTCTGAGCCTTAGTCTGGTAAGCCCGCTGATTATTCCAACCTTCGTGTTTTCGGTTGTCGTGCATATTACCATGTCAGCGAAGGAAAGTTATAGCCTAGGGCCAAGAAGGTTATCTTTCTTGGATATCAATCAGGTGTGAAGGGATACAGATTGTACTCTACTGATCCATCATCACATGGGAGCGTCATCAGCAGTGATGTCACATTTGACGAGGAGTCAATGTTAGCCAAGAAAGTTGGGAAACAAGGAAACATTCAGCAACAGGTGGAGTAGACACGATCAGTCGAGAGATAGAAATTTGAGGTGGAGCATCAGGATGGGGAGTCCTCAGATCCTAATATTCCCACTCATGTTTTGCACCCAGTTCAAGAAGTAGAAGATCCAGGAGTGGAACCATTAGTACCAGAAACAATCCAGGTGGGACCCACTCTACAGCAGTACCAACTTAGCCGTGACAGGGAACGATGTGAGATCAGACCCCAATTCGATATGGCTATTCAGTTTTGGTGGCGTATGCACACATTGTTAGCAAGACGGTTGAGAATGAGTCTTTGTCATTCAGGGAGGCCGTCGCTAATTCGGAATATGCCCAGTGGACTACATCTATGGAAGAGGAACTAGAGTCTCTTCACAAGAATAACACTTGGACTCTAGTTCACTTGCCGAAGGGGCCGTAGGATGCAAATGGGTGTTCGAAAAGAAGAAAGCAGGCGATGACAGTGATGTGATATTCAAGACCTGATTGGTGGCTAAGGGTTTCACTCAGAAGGAAGGTATTGACTATACTGAAATTTTTTCTCCTATAGTTAGACATACTTCTATTCGAGTTGTTCTAACTTTGGTTGCTAAGTTCGATCTTGAACTTGAGCAAATGGATGTGAAGATGGTGTTCTTACACGATGAGCTAGAAGCGGATATCTATATGCGCCAGCCAGAGGGTTTTTCATTGTCAGGAATGGAAGACCGGGTCTGTCTTCTGAAGAAATCATTGTACGGATTGAAGCAATCGTCCCGACAATGGTATCACAGGTTTGACACCTTTATGGCAAGTATTGGATACACACGAAGCCCGTACGATCAGTGTGTGTATCATCAGTAATAACCTGATGGGAGTCAGGTATATCTTTTGCTCTATGTAGATGATATGTTGATCGCTGGTAGATGTAAGGGGACTATTGACAGGTTGGAGGCGTAACTCAGTAGTGAGTTCGATATTAAGAATCTCGGCCCAGCAAAGAAGATTTTAGGCATGGAGATCGAGCTGGATAGGAAGCAGTAAGTCTTAACCTTGATCCAGAAGAAATACATTGAGAAGGTTGTAGACCGATTTGGCATGAAAGATGCCAAACCCGTTTCTACTCCCTTAACAGCGCACTTCAAGCTATCCTTGAAGCTCTCATCGAAGACTGAGGACGAGGTGAGGAGTATGGCTCAGTGCCGTATGCAAGTGCAATTGGTTCTCTGATGTACGCTATGGTATACACTCGATCCGAATTGTCATAAACAGTGTCAGTTATCAGTCATTATATGGGTAGACCTGGTAGAGGTCACTGGCAGGCTGTGAAATAGATCCTTAGATATCTTAAGGGTTCATCGGGAATGAGCCTCGTCTACGATGCAAAACGAGGTGGTGGCAATAACAATGTTGAAGGGTTCTCAGATTCAAACTATGCTGGAGATCTGGATCGTCGAAGGTCACTTACAGGGTATGTATTCACTTTCTGTGGTGGGTCAGTTTCTGGAAAGATAATTTTATAGGATACTGTAGCCTTGAGTACTACAAAAACAGAGTTCATGACTGTTGCGTCACCTGTGAAGGAAGCAATTTGGCTGAGGAATATGGCTTCTGACTTAGGTCTGAAGCCAGATAGCGCAGTGGTTCACTGTGACAGTTCATCAGGCATTCACCTGACCCTTGACCAGATGCATCATGAGAGAACTAAGCACGTTGACATCCGATATTACTTCGTACGGAATGTTAAAGATGTCAAGGTGATCAAGATTGTTACTGTTGAGAATCCAGCTGATATATTGACGAAACCAGTTCTTGTGTTAAAGTTTCGTCATTGCCTAAAGCTCTTAGGAGTGGAGCGCAGTTAGGCTCGTTTGAAGCCTAGGTGGAGGTTGCTCGACCACAATGATGATGATTTGAGTCAAGGTGGAGATTTGTTGAAAAGTATGTCTCAAATCAGTCCGTGTTTCTTCCCCGCGTGATCCTCTCCGCATGGTCTTTTCTCCCACATGTGGCTTCCGTGTTTGCTCCGTGTTATTCTTGATATAAGAGGAGAGAAAGAGAGAGAAAGAGAGGGCAAGACGCAGAGGAGCGGAGAAAGAAAGGGGAGAGAGCTGTGAGAGGCAGAGAAGAGGAGAGAGGAAAGGGAGAAGATAGAGCAAGTGGTTTGGATTGGAGCTTTTCCTATTTACAGACACACTAAACACATTAAACACATTAGAGTGAGGGTGTTTAGTTATTTGTTACGAGTTATTGGTACTCGTATTGTTCCTTTTGTATTTCCTCATCTGATTAGTGGATTCTTCATCGTCGACGACCGCCCGTAGTTTTTTCCGCAAGGGTTTCCACGTAAAAATCTTTGTCTCATTTATTTTACGTATTCGTTATTGTTTGTGTTTGTAATTAACAGACCTATTCATAACAGTCAAGTTACATTGGTACCTATAGTTGGTTTTAGTGATGGAACTGCCAACATTACGTCTTAAGCACATGATTAAATTTTTTTGATACATATGAAAATTAGCCGCAGATCAAACTTAATCTATGATCATCAACTTATGCTGTAGTTAATAATTGAAGCACAACGCCAAACTTTTTAACATAAAAAAACTTCTCAAAATTTGAAGGAGAAAAAATCACAGGATTGAATTTGAAGTCCATCCGAAATCTCTAATATAACTGTTTTTGCACAAAATCAAGTTTCTCGTAGTCACAGACCTAATTATCAACATATAAAGTAAAATAATCAGGAAATAAGCCAACCTGGCCATACAAAAAAATTGGCTCACGGGCGACTAAAAAAAAAAAAAATTAGTCGCCTTTTTTGCGACTAAACTTTTTGTTTTAGTCGCCAATACAAATGCCTCAATTTAAAAAAAAAACTGCTGGAAATTAGCGACTAATATGGATTTTAGTCGCAAATTTGGCGACTAATTTTAGTTTTAGTCGCGAACTTTGCGACCAATTTTGTTTTTAGTCGCCATTTTGGCGACCAAGTTTGTTGTTAGTCGCCAAAATCCTGTCACCCGAGGTTGTTTTTTATAAGTTCTGTAA
>JAOVYX010015803.1:0-26602 GCA_035668315.1 Drosera spatulata | reverse complement strand
TAGGTAGCTTCCTTAGCTTCTGTACCTACAAAAACCGTTTGGTTTGTTAAGCCTTGTCATGGACCGGGTCTATGACGACGTAACGTCACGTGCCGGGCATTCCGAATTTCGGGGCGTTACACATAGCAAGCTAGGCACCCTTGCCCTTCTACGTTCACCCTTGATAAATGCATGAAAGTATTTAGAGTTACGAGCCATACCTAAATACCATTTAGCATTGGCAAGCTGCCTAAAGAAAGCAGTTTCAGCTGCTTGGAAGAAGCATAGTTGCTGTCTCAATAGCTTTTCTTAGCACAAGTATCCATGCTAAAAGAATGGGCCAGTTGAATCTGCACATCCATTAACTCGGATCGAGCCAACTCAACCTTATAAGAAATATCTGACAAACTCTTAGAATGTAATTCTCTCAAGAGAGGCTTAAGAAGCTTCATCTTCGAAACAACTCTGAACATAGCACAACCATGAATAGGCTTATGCCAAACTGATTGAACTAAAGGAAAAAAACTCAAGGAGCTTAATTTACATATTAAGGAACTTAAAAGATCCCCTTCAAAATCCCACAGATTGACTAGGGTTAACTAAGATAGGGCAATGATCTGAAAAAATAACAGCCAAGAAAACCACTTCAGATTCTGCCATATTTTTCAAACCTTTGAGAATTCCCCATAGCACGATCCAGTTTGATCCTAATCCAGGACTCTACACCCTGATTATTATACCAGGTACGATACAAACCAATAGTAAGGATATCCTCTAAACCAAGCTCGGTAAACAAGCTCTGAGATCAGGGCAAGGCTTAATATGAACAACATGGAAGCCAACTTTCTCATCAAAATTCAAACAAGTGTTGCAATCACCAAACACCAACCAAGGATCATTACAACTCCTACCAAATTGCACCAAATTATCCCATAAAAGATAGCGTTGAGCTATAGTATTCTATCCATATATCACACTAACCACTGCAAGAGAGGAAAGATCATAAGCCACCACTTTACAGTGCAGCACTCGATTAGAAGAGCCCAGATATTGGACATCTACCACATCCTTATTCTACAAACACCATATTCTGCCATTTAAGGCATGATAATAGTTATTTAGCCAACCACATTTCTTAAAGCATAAGGAAGAAATTCTAGAAAATTTAGAAGCTTTAACCCTAGTCTCAATGCAAGCAAGGAAATAAAAATGATACTTGGCTATCAAATGATATTTCATTTTGTTTCTCAAGCCTATTGAGGCCTCTAACATCCCAAACCCCTAACATCTCAAGTGACAAAACCCACACCAGGGTCATCTTCTTCCAGATGGGCATGAACTGCTTCTATTAATGAGTGAAAATGAGATCCACAAATTAGAGTATCATGCCCTTTCTCCAGCATACCAGATGCATCATTCCCAGAATACTATTTGCCAAGAACAGCACCTGGCATTTTTTGAGTAACCCCTTCCTCTTTATCTACCTTAGCAGAATGAATCTGATTAACCATCTCAACTTGAGCATCAAGAACAATAGGTTCCAAGGTTGGCACCACCCCCTTAGTTTCGGAAGCTGGCCCCACCATGTTCTTAACCCATACTTTCTTCAATGAGACAGATTTAGGGCAATCCACCCCTTTATGTCCTCATTTAAGACATTTGGCACACCTAACAGGAGTCCAATAAAAAAGAACAGGCTGAGAGAAAGGCTTTGCACCAGGGCCCTTAAACTTGATCTCTTCCACCAATGGCTCATTAACATCAACATCAACTAAAATCCTGGCATAAGAGATTCTATCCATGGAGGCTGTCAACAAAGCAGCACGAATAGGAAAACCAACTTTACTAACAAGCTTATCCAACGTAGAAGGCCCCCAAAATTCCAAACAGAAATCTGGCAAATTAATCCACCCAGGTAACCTAGACAAATTAACAAATCGAAATCTGACAAATTAATTCAAAAGAGAGATGAGGAGATCACTCCCTTAACACGAGGGGATGTGAATTAACAAACCAACTATTCTCCATAACCTTCACCTTATGAGCCTCAGATGAAAATTTGAAAAGAAAGAGCCTAGCATCATGAAGGAGAATCTTAGGCTTTGGAATCCCTTTTCATAACTGAGAAACAAAACGATCCATAATTGAGAAAGGAATTTTCAGTCCCAATACATGACCAACCAAAGAGTTTTCCATAGAAGTCAAGCATCCCTAACCTCATACTCGCCTATCTCAATCTCTTCATGACATCGACATCGATAAGATAATCAAAACCCTTTATCATGTCCCCTACTAGAGGAAAATTCAATCCCAGATCTCTCATCGTCGTCAGGAATCACAACCTGCGATCCTTGTTCAACCACTTCAACCCAACTTAATTGTTTCCCAGATGAAACCCTACCCTTCGAACCATCAACCACAGAACCCCTACCATCATCCTTCTCTCTCCTCAAGGCATTTGAACAATTTCCAAGAGGAGCAGAATCAACATCCTTCGAAACCACCTCATGGAACTCAGCCAACGACATCGTAACCCCTTTACTCTTTATCTTCGCCTCTTCTACCTGCGAAATTTCCTTCATCACATCCTTTCGGGGACGACTAGGACCTTTCTTAACTTGAGCAGCAAGGTTTTCCATCAGTCACCATCGCAATCGAGGGATCACCCTCACCTTCGCTCTTCTTCTTCTTCCCCATCCCTTCTTCTTCTTCCCCATCCCTTCTTCTTCCTTTTCGATTTTAGAGTGTAATTGAATGCATATAAATTCAAATTTGACATGCCAGCAACAATACGCATCAAGTTTTAACTTCATTATCGGGGATCGAACCCGAGTTTTCCATGTGATATTCGATAACGTTGTGTCAGTATTTTTTGTTTTATTTCTAGTCACTCAAATTACTATTATTTTTTTAAAAATTATTTTATTTTATTTTTTTACAGAAAGTAAAGATTTTCATTACATAGGAGAAAAAATTACAAAAAAAAAAATCCTAAAATCATTTAGTTGCCTACACCATACTACATTGTACTAAGCAAGTAATAAGGACACCCGAAGAAAACAGAAGGACCTAAGCCTGCGAGGCCAGATCCCATTGCAGGAAACAAGAAACCCTATGCTCCTTCGGCCATGCTTGTAGTCAACTGGAGTATCTTCCAAACACAACAACTAAATCTATTACATCCCTTCTAGGAACAGGAAAAAAAATTACATCAAGGTAATAGGACTAAATGGCCCTTCAATATTTCCTAGCGTGTCATCCTCATCTTCACCACTTTCTAAGCAAGCTCAGCAACTTTCTATGGCACAAATCTATCCTGCCTGAACACAACATTGTTCATGACAATCCTGCTTAAAATTATTTTATTTCACTATATTTTATTTTAGATTTTTGTTTTTAATTAAAAAAATTAAAAAAAAAAAAATAAGTCCTTCTGGTGGGATTGCTATTTTTTAATTGATTGTAAATTTATTTTTACTATGTCTTATAATTATCAATCTTCTGGTAATATGAATGTATTTTACCCAAACATACACTTTCACTAAAATATTACCAAATCATACAACACGAAGAAATATTTCGCACTACATACAATTTAAACTTTACACCACTCTCTCTATCTCTTCCTCCTTCTCCCCCACTCGTCGTCGCCCTCACCTATCCTCGTCGTCATCGTCGTCGCCTCTCTCTCTCACAGACACCAGGCCCGTTCTCTGGTACTCCATCTTCGACAAGCAAAGTTATCCTGGCACATCTCTAATGACGTCGATATCTCCGACGAGATCTACTGATTGATTGATAGTGGCCTCAATTAGGCCTAGGGGTACACAACTTGTGCGGTTTTGTTTCCTCGACGAGTTCTAGTTCATTCTCGATTATGGTTCGATCAGTTTGAGTCGTACTTTGAGGTTGTAATGTGTTTCTTTGAGACTGATTCAAGGTGAAACTCTCCTCGGCGAATTCAATCGGAACTGGTGCTTCGTATAAGGTTCAGATTGATTATCTGTGGTGGACTTGTTGATTTGTTAATCAAGAATTGTTTGTGGTTCTTTGGCTATTGAGTGGTTTGGACTCTAGACTTCGCATAAACTCAAAGGTATAGTGAAGAAAAGCATAATAAACTCAAAGAGCAAAGCTACCTGGATTTTATTATGATATGGGTCGATGAGAAAAGCATAGTTTGTTGGATTTTATCATGATATGGGTCATCTTTTGATTATTGGCAACTTGAAAACCACAAAAGAAATCATATAATAGACGCCCTATTTTAGGCGCACTGTTTGAAACAGTGCGCCTATACTGTCTGAAATAGTGCGTTTTTATTATTCTAAACAGTGTGTCTTTACTATTTCAAACAATATGTCTTTGTTAAACAAAACAGTGTACCTATGTAAATAAAACAGTGTGCCTTTGTAAAAAAAAAATAGTGTTCCTTAGTGAAATAAAACAGTGTGCATTTGTTAAATGAAGCAGTGTGCTTTTGTTTAATGAAAATAAAACACTGTGCATTTTTAAATGAAACAGTGTGCCTTTATAAATAAAGCAGTGTGTCTTTGTTAAATAAAAATAAAACGGTGTGTCTTTATAAATAAAACAGTGTGCTTTTGTAAAATGAAACAGTTTTTCTTTGCAAAAGAAATAGTGTGTCTTTGTAAATGAAATAGTTTGCCTTTGTTAAATCAAAATAGTGCGTTTTTATATAAGAAAGAGTGTGTCTTTGTAAAAGAAACAGTGCGACTTTGTGAAAGAAACAGTTTGTTTTTGTAAATGAAGCAGTGTGCCTTTGTAAAAGAAACAGTTTGCTTTTGTTAAATCAAAATAGTGCGTCTGGTTTATCTGAAACAACGTTACAACATTTATTCAAATGGGAAAAAGGAAGATGGTTCTAATTTAAATTGACATTAAAATAATAAATCATAATTTTGATCTTTAATTAAAATTTTACTACGATATCAATGTCGATCAATTTCAAATTCCGAAGCTCGGTGACCTTCAACGTCGTCGACCTCCGTAGTCTATCCTCGATCACGTTCCATGACCTCAGGGCTTGTGGTGGTGGTGTGTGTTCATTAGGGAGTGATGGATATGGAGGTTAAGATTGATTTGGCATTTTGGATGTAACTTGGTATGGCTGCAGCAAGCTAAACCACCACAGTAGGATCAGAGAGGGATGTTGCAAGTGACACATCTAAGAGGTTGTGTAGTATCCCTAAATTGTTTTTTCCGTTAATTAACAAGATTTAACTATCGTTGGATTATTAATTTATATTAAAATAAGATATTACTTAGGGAATCGAATCAAATAATATCTAACGGTCAATTGCCACAACAAATCTTCCTAGCTAGATACAATTTTTTTCAAGATCTCAAAGATTTGAGATAAGAACTAATATAAGATGTGATAACCATTCATATAAATCTCCCTAGCTACGTACCTATAAATACAACTAGAGTACGGTCAATTGACACAACAAATCCAAATCCAGAATCAAATCAGAGGGTAAGTTCTTCTCCTTTTCTTGTCTTCGAATAGTTTAGTCGTTTCAACCCCGACCACAACTGCCCTGCCAGATTCCGACCGTCCCCAACCCCGACGACCTCTTCCCGACCATAGCCGGCCACCCTTGATGCCGAAGACAACACCTTGACGTCGGAAATCATCAAACCAGTCGGGTTTCGACCTTCCATGAACGGCAACGAACAGATCCTGGCCGGACACCCTTGAATCTCTTAACCCCGATCAACATCCATTATGCCCCGACCCTCTTTGACTTTCCCCGACGCCGCCCTCGCTTTCCCCATCCATCGACGAGGCTGGGTTCATCCTTTTTGTCGAGCTCAGTGCATCGGACAACCTTCCCCGCCTCACGCCTACCCTTCCTTGACTACACCGGACCTCGTCGGAGTCTCCCGGTGACCGACTGTCTGAACGCGGACACCGTCGGCAGCCCTCTCCTTGGCTGGCCCTCACCTGAAGCCCGTGGTTCTTCCTTCGTATGAACAGAGGAGGAGCATGGAGAAACAAAGGGGATTTATCCCCTGTAGACACATTTAGGACTATGTACATTTATGAGTACATATTATATTACTTCTAACGGTTTATTATGTTACGACGATACTTATATTATTTATTTTAATATAGGTATGGACGCTACACATCAACAGAATAGCTTGGGTCATTAGTTGAAGATTTCTGATTTCTTAAAATGACAAGGTAACACACATCGTTACCTTAAATTAAATATTCATGCGTGCGTGACTGGAATTGTGTGACTGTTTGATCACTTAACTTGCATGTTAAATAAAAAAATAATAATCTTGATGTTCCTATCTGTCTATGAATATTTAATATACATGCTAAAAAGGATAACGATACAATAGAATATTATAGATTATTATAACTATTCTTGAATATCATTTGTTCTTGATGTATGACACCATGTACGCGAATATTTATTATTTTTGTAACGAAATATCAATCATGAAAACATTAGAGAACGTTACCAAAATACCTGACCTGCATAACATATGGGGAATTATTTCCATATAACCCTGAATATAATTAAATATGATTTTTACTTGAAAACATGAAATGCCATTGATACCCATCTGCTATACATGGAATTAATATAATTAATTTCATGTTATATGCCTGAAAATCCTGAATTAAGAATGCCATGGTAGTCACCTGCTATACATGTTATATGCCTGAAAATCCTGAATTAAGAATGCCATGGTAGTCACCTGCTATACATGGAATTAATATAATTAATTTCATGTTACATGCCTGAAAACCTGAATCCTGTATATGGAGCAATTTCTGTAATTATCAATGACTGGGAGGGTTACACTTACATAACTAACTAGGGAGGGTTTAATTAACCCTTTGACGTGCACGCGATGGCATTATGAGTGGGCCGTGTTTGGTTAGAATTAACCGTCTTGGGTCCACTACAGAGACCATTGAGCTTGATTAATTGTTCCTAATACGGCCATCCTAGGTAACTATTTAATTTCCTGTGATAACTCCTCTCATGTCATCAACCTGTAAAAGACGCGTGAATTGACATGATACGACATGCATTACATGAAAAGCCTTAAAACCTTTAATAATGACAAAGGGCTTATAAAATAAGATTAAACCTGACTAACAAGAATTATTATCCTATATATATATATCCCTGTTTGCCATATGGTTGCTGAGTGTTGTTTGCATTGCATCCTGTTTGTGCATGGAAAACGCATGATATAATAAGCATGTGGACCCTTGGAATGGACGTATAGCTTGTGTTACTGGGCTTTTGAGCTCATGGTTATGTGTTTGTTTTAGGTAATAAAGAGAGGTGGGATGGATTCGTTTCACAGAGCAACGTCGAATAATTAGCTTAACTTAGCATTTGATTTCATTTCGTGAACAGTTTGATTTTCTTGTAATAAAGGATATTATAAGTTTGGATTATTTCATGATTAGTTCCTATATTTCTGATACCTAAACCCCTTGTAATCTCATCGCTTTGCTTCGAGAAGTGTTCGGAGCGACAATAACGCCACGTGTCAAGCAGGTATTGGACAGGTAATCTTGGGACGTTATAGGTGGGCATTCTCTTCGATGGCTAACTTTACTACAAGGGCAGCATCCTCCTCGATTTGCTCTGGTCCCTTGATGCGTTGTCGTCTGCCCGTCAAGATTTATCCCCACTTATAATATATATATATATATAATGAGCAGGGGTCGATCCCACAGAGAGATAAAGTGTTTAATTATTAACAATCATATTCGAATTCCTAATTAATTAACCTAAAACTGAGAATTGTCGGGAATTTATAATTATACTACAAACTAATTAAGTACTAACAATTACAAAGTAAAAACTAAGATGACTAAAAACTACTTGTACTGGATTGATTGACTAGGGTGAAACTATTGGAAACAAACGTAGGGAGGATTCTCATAACTTCACTCGACTTAGGGATTAATCATCAAAACTAAGGATAATGGATCAATCTTTAGTTTAGTAAATTGGAAATGAAATATTTATAGATTTGCAAACTAATGATTTGGTTATAATAAAGGGGATACCTTTAATCACGTTCACTATAATTTTAATTATCAAGATAGCTTAAATAACTAAACTAATCATCTGTCTTAAACACATGATAGCATGAATATATATAATAGACAATTGAATCAATCAAGGACTATACCAAACATGAACAAAGTAGCAACATAATTTGATCTACTCATTCATATGTCAAAAGATCATAGATAAACTATAGCAAGATAGCCTGGTCTATAACTTATTAATATGACCAATATAGATTGAATCATTAGTTAGATTAACCTATCAACACATCTAAGTGATCAATTTAGAGATATTCATAAGCTAATCATATTATAGTCAATGTATAAAATCATTTAGATGGTCAATCTAATGAAATCATGCATCAACTATGATAAAACTCTAATCTCTGACAACATTCATATGAAACAAATCAAATTCAATAGATAAATAGAACAGATCTCATAATCCCTTACCTTTTTGTCATTATGATTAATCCCTACTAACAAACTACTTACTCATTGAATTGAAAAGCAACACAAACATGGATAAATATACAATTGTAATCATCATAACCAACTTAGATTGAATCAAATTACTATAGTGAATAAATAACCAACGAAAGTATTTAAAAAACCAATGAATAAAGTCTTGAGAATGATACTCCAAAGCTAAAAAAAACTCCGAAAATCTAATCCGAACAACACGAACGAAGAATAATGATGTTTGTGACCTAGCTAAACCCTAGAATCGAAGGCTAAAAACATGTGTCTCCCCTCTTAAAAACGAACATAATTGTAATGCCACGACAATTATCCAACTTTGTTCCAGGTGACGTCACTGCCGCTACAGACAGGAGTCCATAGCAAGGCAAAAATCATAACGGGGTTTACATAAGAGAAAGCAATTATAGTAAAGTATCCGATCACACAATCCAGTCCATAGATATTACAATCACAATTGTAGGTTATTATACAATCCCTGGTTATCAAATTCAAGTAATAGAAGAGCTCAGAAATCAATTATTATAGTCCTCCATAGTTTGGCCTTAAGGCCCAATGTACTACAACGCATTATAAATGATAAATATTATACAAGAGGTCATCATCCAGGCGCGCCTACTCGGAGACCTGGCCATCCTCCCCAGAACCTAAACAAAGAATAAAAACAAATCAACATGAACCCGTGAGCAAAAGATTCGCTCAGTAAACCCCAGGTACCGCCATGGGTGGGACGTCACATGCTATTGCTCTGGCACATCCTATAGCACGTCACATCTAGCAGTATAAAATCCCTTTTTATTTTAAAACAAATTAAGTTCAATTCTTTTCATTTTTTTATGTCATAGTCATTCTGCTCGCCCTTTTTTCTTTAATTATTGTCAATGTTCATGTTCCGATATTGCCCTGTCCCATCCTGTCCCACTTATGGTATCTGATGATGCCGCTGCACATGCTATAGTAGTAGTGTCTATCATTTTCGATCTACCTCCCCCCCCTTATTCAATGCGACCATAGAAACACAAAAGGGGATTTCCTCCCTTTATCCAATGCGACCACAATATAGTTTCCCTATCTAATGCGACCACACACGGACAGGAGGAAGCTAACCTTCCTCCCTCCTCAGCAATATCTTGTGCATCTTAAACCGATGAGCTCGTCCCCGTAGGAGACTTGTCCTCCCCGAAGGATCGATTTCGTTATTTCGAATATATGCATATTTTGATTCTTTATTGTCATCCTTATATTTAAATGCTTATTAGTTGTTTATAGGACGACTTCTAATGTGAAGTCCTAAACGAACAATTAGTAGCATCCTGATAGAGATCATTACGATGTTAATGTCGATTTATTTCGTTCTAACTATTTTGTCCTTAATTTATAAAGGTCCGTTGAGGACAATGTAATAAGTGTTGTCCATTGGATTGGTTGGGTCCTACATCGGGTTCATTTCCATTAATTACCTTACCCTTATCTAATAAAGGGTCATTTTAAGTTAATTTAGCGTTGTCTACGATGCTCAACCCTAGTCATCTCGATTAATCGCCAAGTGATACAAAAGAACATCACAGATTCCAGTGAGAACAAACTAGAACCATAAGATGATTCATTAAGCTCTCCCACCCATTAACAATTCAACCCAGCTTCAAACCCGGTAACGAATCCCACCAAAACTTCAGAAACCAATCATCAAATCCATCAATCTCCCACACCCACCAATAAGATCATCAAATTCACATACAAGGGAAGTTAGGATGGGGATGGGTTACCTCACACGAGAGGAAGGTCGAGCGAAATCGATGGGGTTTACGAGAGGCAGGGCGGCTGTGACCAACAGTGGCTGGTGGTGTCAGGCGGCTGGGAGGCGACAGAGATTGGTGGCGGGTGACTATGGGGGTAAAGGGCAGGGAAAGGGGGAGAGGGGAGAGGGAGAGGGAGGGCGTGGCAGCTGTTGTTAGCGATGCCGGGCGACGACTGGCGGAGATTGGTGGCAGTGGCTGTGAGGGAAAAGAGGAGGGGAGAGGATGCCGGTTACGGTGGTTGACGACGTCGCGGCGGGGCTAGGCTGGGAAGGAGAGGGGAGGAAGAAAAGGGAAGGTGAGATGCTTTTGGGGTTTTGGTTTCATCACGAAAAAAGAGAGAAGGGGATATGGGAAGGGACAGACAAGGGTCGTGCTACTAGACGAAGCGGCGGAATACCGCACCCTAGATGGCGATCGTCCAGTAGCCGAAAGCATCACTAACTTACACTCTGACCCGAGTAGCATGGGGCACATGGAATCCCGTGTGAATCAGGAAGGACCACCTTGCAAGGCTAAATACTCCTGGGTGACCGATAGCAAAATAGTACCGTGAGGGAAGGGTGAAAAGAACCCCCATCGGGGAGTGAAATAGAACATGAAACCGTGACCGATAGCAAAATAGTACCGTGGGAGGGGACACTAGTGGGCTCTGACAGCATGCCTGTTGAAGAATGAGCCGACGACTCATAGGCAGTGGCTTGGTTAAGGGAACCCACCGGAGCCGTAGCGAAAGCGAGTCCTCATAGGACAATTGTCACTGCTTATGGACCCGAACATGGGTGATCTATCCATGACCAGGATGAAGCTTGGGTGAAACTTAGTGGAGGTCCGAACCAACTGATGTTGAAGAATCAGCGGATGAGTTGTGGTTACGGGTGAAATGCCACTCGAACCCAAAGCTAGCTGGTTCTCCCCGAAATGTGTTAAGGCACAGCGTGTCCGCGTAACATCTCGTGGTTGGTCAAAGTTGGATAATTCAAGATTTCATTATCATGTTAGGTTTATGCAGTTTATTTTTATCTGTATTTTGTAAAATTTCTTTCTTATTATCAAAGTAATTATATCAAAATTCTTAGAATTTAATCACGAGTTCATATTTATATACTAAAACATTTAGAATTCTCATTAAATTAATATTCCCAAATTCTTGGTTATTACAATAACACAGTATATTTATAAGAAAAAAAGATAATCCTAAGAAATCTGGAGAAAATCGTTTTGAAATCTCAAAAAAAAAATTTCAGTTATAACATCGTCAGGATCGTGACAGGCCTGGTCACAATCATGATCATCGGGCTGGCTCTTCTACGGATGAAATCTGAAGGCTGTCACGATCGTGACCAAGGGTAAAAGGCCTCTGCTTGATTTTCTGCTCCTGTAACGATCGTCATGATAGGTACTGTAACAATCGTGACACTCTGTAAAGTCACCAAAATAGCTTCAAAACGATCCGAAACAATCCCGAACGTCTTCATATGCATTAAGAACATCTTCATTACTCAAAATATCATAACGAACTTCATCGATTTGCATCCATACTTCATCAAAATCTTCAAAATCTCTATAATCACTTCAAGTCACATAGCTTCATATCCATGGAATGCTAAAACCTCTCTTCACACGGCCATATCTGCATAAAAATCATACAAAGAGCAGTACCCACATCCAAGATACAAAACTAAACAAAAACACAAAGAAACAAAACATATATCATACTAAACAAAGGAATTAGCCTAGAAAATTATGAGTTTATTGATGCTCATCACCCCTCTTGGGCTTAGGTTGTTCAACCAAGACATCTTTCCCTTTAGCTTTGAGATATATGGTTGGCTGAGGTCTTTGTGAGGTATGTGGTGGTGTTCGAATGATGATGCTTATGGATGTGGTTGTGGTTATTGATATGAGAGTTGGTATTGATATTTGTGGTGGTGGTGATATCGTTATTGTCTTCATCCATTGCTATAGAAGTATCCTTCTCCCTCTTTGTAGAGGTTAGTGAAGGTGTTGCCTTACGGGCAGTTCATTGAGTACCTTAGCAATCAATTCAAAGGAAGTGGTGATTATAGGAGGGGGACTCTTTAATGGTGCAACAACCTCCGTGACTACTGTGGTAAGAGTGGAGCCTGTTGTAGTAGACTCTAATGCAGTAGGGTAGGCCTGAGCTTCTTGTGAAGCCTTGCTGCTCAGGAAGACTCAAAAGGAAGAACCAGCTTCCTCTTGATGATATCCTTCTTTGCCTTCTTCAAAGCCTTTTTGAGAGTCTTTTTGGACACAGAAACCTTCTCCGCAGCAACATCAGTAGTTTGTGCAGGAGGGGCATGAAGAGCTGCAGAGTGGAAGAGGTATAGCAGAGTACCATCTTTCCCAAGGTACAGTAGGGTATGGAATCAATGTTGGGCACAAACTTGGATGTGGCAGTGGTTGATTCCATGCTCTTATGGGAGGATAGTATACACAAGTGGAAGCGGAAAGTTTTGAGAAAAGTTGAAATTCCTTTCTTCTTCCTGGTCCATTTCTCCTAACCTTTTCAGTATTCTTTTGCTTTGTTTGGGCAGCAGAGTTAAAACTCTTTTGCTATCCTTTTATAGAATGGTAGCTAGAATGGTTGCTAGAAAGGGTGTGCACCACGACAATCCAAGTGGTGAGTAGTCTTCAAAACGACATCAAGATCAACAATTGATGCACCGAAAGCCAGTGAACATGCATATCAAGAAAACTTGACGAAGAATCCACCCATTCTTGAAGCTTTGGGGAAGAAGATTATGAGAACAATGATGATGATGATGATTATGACGATGATGTTCATTATGATGATGATGATGATGACATAGACATAGAACAGGAAGAAGAAGTAGAAGATGAAACTGAAACAGAAGAGGAGGATGAAGAAGAGGAAGAGGAGGCTACAGATGAGGAGGGTGGGGAGGAAGATCAGAATGATAACGATGGGGATGACGACGACGAAGAGGACTAAAGGTTTTCCTAATGCAAAAGTGTTTCTTAAAATATAAAAACGGCATAGGTTTAACACTTGCAAAGTTAATTTCTTAGCAATTTAACACAAACTAAGCGTATTTCGTATCATTGCAGATGTCTTCTTCTTCTGGATCTAGAGGGAGACGTAGAGCCTCACGTGGAGGCTCAGGATCTCGTGGAGGGAGAAGGCAGGATCGAGCTTTCGATCCTGGCAATGAGATCACTTCACGGGCAGCAGACCCAGGGGCATCTCAGTTTGACAGCATGACGTCAGTCCCAAGACTTAATGCCTCGATTCGAGAGTCTGGGGAGGCATCTTAGCCATCTCCACGGGTATCTACCAGTGGACAATCCTCCAGTAGACGTTCTCGTGCATCTCAACAGACACATCCAGATCCTAGCAGTCCCCTACATCCTGACACACATTGGTATAAATTTTTTGATGTTTCACTATTCATGACTTCCTTTCATATTGTCCAATGTTTTCTAATATCAAAGCGCATATCAAAATAATTTGTAGGTTTCATCATGGTGATGGCAGTTGCTTCATTCCATGCATTCTATGAGGAGCATGGATGAACTTTGGAGAGGTCCCCAAGGTTATTCGGGATCGTATGTTCGGGTATTTCCGGGTATGTGTTTAACTTTAATTCTTTTCATAATTTAGGGTTTAGGTTTTGTTAGTTCTTGTAATATATATATAGTTCATAATATTTTATTTTTTTTGCAGACTTTGTTTTCTTGGGATTCCTCCTTGAACTCCCAAGTATGTGCAGCTTGGGAGGCCAAGTTGGATGTACGTATGCGGGATTCCGTGTACAGAGCGCGAATGGTTCTTCAGGGCTGCGACGACATATAGGCATGTCCAGTCCCTTGGATTAGTGCCGAGGTTGGTCAACGCCTCATGGATCGATATGGCATGTCCCCTGAGATCCTGGAGAGATCGAGAATTAACGCAAAAAACCGATCTCAGGGACATGCTACACACTCCCAGGGTTGTGTGTCCACCCTCGCCGTCGCAGAGAGAATGGTAAGTAGGATTATTTAAGTTAAAATTCTTTCACATCGTGTGTTTCATGAAA
This sequence comes from Drosera spatulata, assembly GCA_035668315.1. Taxonomy (NCBI): domain Eukaryota; kingdom Viridiplantae; phylum Streptophyta; class Magnoliopsida; order Caryophyllales; family Droseraceae; genus Drosera; species Drosera spatulata. The sequence continues at coordinate 12,203 of JAOVYX010015803.1, read as the reverse complement.
TATTATCGTATTTATTATTTAAAATATTTTTCAGGAGATTGTTTTGAAGAGAAAGGCGACGGAGTTTGAGCTCTTCGTGGAGACCCATAAAAAACCGGGTACTCCGAACGTTATGGAGGCTATACTAGCGGGGAAGTCACTAGCTGACATTCCCATGGCCGATGAGACGGCTACCCGTTTTTGGGTAAGAATTTTAAAACCATTTATTTCACTTATTGTTACCTTTTAATTATGTTCATTTATTTCTTTTCTATCTCGTTAAGATGAAATTCGCAGGATTCATTTTTGGAGCGATTCGCTCAACATCCGGAGTCACAGGCCGATTCTCTATGGATCCAGAGGCCTCCCAGCAGCAACTTGCAGCAATCGCTTCCCAGACATATATCGAGGTCGCAAGGCCACAGAAGGGAAGGGTCTACGGTATTGGGTCGGCTGTCACTCAGTTCTACCCGAAAAGGCAGCTGTCTGCAATCTCCAGGTCACAGTTACAGTCTGCTCGTGGCTCAGGAGTATCTTTGGAGGAGGTATAAACATTACAGCAGTAAGTTCACACCCAGCAGCAGGCCATGGAACGGATGCAGGCTCAGATTGTTTTTTTGATGAGGCAGATGGGCGCTGATCCCAATTCCGCTTATCAGGCAGAGGCTGGCGTTGATACGCCTAGATTCCCTCCGGGTCCAGATGATGATTCCTGCCCTCCGGAGCAGCGACATCCCAGGTTAACCGGACATTGACATAGTAGCTTTGTAATGTAATAATGTAATGTAACTTTGGAATGTACTTTTCTGTTCTATATGATTTTGGTCTCAAATTTTTAGAGATTATATTTGTGACATTGTAATCTTTAAATAGGTATTTTAGTGAGTTTTTATAATTATTATTTATTTTTTTAAAAAAAAATTACTTTCTGTGACGGTTTCTGTTGCAAAATGTAATTAAAGTTAAATCTTTAAACTTATATCTGCGACGGAATCCGTTGCAAAACTAATGAAATTTATTCTAAACAACATCCGTCGCAACTTGTAATTCTACATACGACGGATTCCGTCGTAATAAAATATATTTATTTATTTATAACATTTACCTATGCGATGGATTCCGTCGCAACTTGTAATTCCATATACGACGGATTTCGTCGAATAAAATATAATTGTTTCTTTATATTAAGAATTTAATTTAATGATAATGTAATTATTATTTCAACGGATTCCGTCGTAAAATAAAATAAATTTTAAAAAATTTGGTTTGCGACGAAAAAAGTCAATCCGTCGCAATACATCTTTGTTTGCGACGGATCCGTCGCAAGTTATTGGTTTTGTGACGCTATTGATTGCAACGGTATATTCCTTCGCAAATTTCGTCGCATATAATTTCTGCGACGGTATTTTTCCTTTTTCCGACAGATAAGTTCCGTCGCAAACTGATGCAGTTTTTTATAGTGAAGTTGTACGTCAGTATGACACCATAAAGGTTAGAGAGTGTATCTTGGTCCATTTTTCTGGACTCCCTTATTGTAGTAACCTTGGTGTCCCACTCAGGAGTGAGACACCTTAGAAACTTCAAGTTAACCTCCTCAGGAGAAATATTCTTCCCTAGGTTTCTCAGAGTATTGACAAGAATGTTGAATCAGTCAAAGAGCTCTGTCAAGGTTTCTGTATCATTCATCGTTATAAGCTTATATTATTGAATGTGAAGATTCAGCTTGTTTTCAGAAATCTCATCTGTTCCATCATTTCTCAAGATTAAGGCATCCCATGCCTCCTTTACTATTTTACAATGAATCACCAATTCAAGCATGTCATTGTTTAAGGATTTTACAATACTCCCTAAGACACGTCTGTCGTCTTGAATGAGTTCTTTATCCTCCTCAGAGAAATCTTTGGAAATAAGATTCCCTTTATCATTTGGATCCACGGAGGGACCCATGGGAATAAATCTCCCTTCAAGAACAATTTTTTTCATGCGATCATCGACTTGATCAAAATGAAACATCATTTTGCCCTTTCAATAATTGAACTTATGATCTTTGAACAAAGGAGGATGAGATAATATGGGATGAAAACTTTACTGATACCTTACATTCTTAAAACAAATATTAGTAACTTCTTTGCAAGTAAAAACAGTAGAGTTCCTTTCCAAGAGCTGTTAGGCCAAGAAAGAATGGCTCTGATACCAATTGAAAGAGCTAATTAGCTACATGTGAGACTAGAGGAGGTGATTAGTCTCTCCTTTTCGAAACTTTACCGTGAAACTAACAAAGGTTAGTCAGAGAGTAAGGTCGTTTAAGGCTTACAGTAATGCGAAACCTTGCTGCAGTAATATTGGCTCCTTTTAGTTTATTGTTGGTCGAAGTTGATTAGCAATAGGGTTAAAGATAATGAAAGTATTAATATAAGGACAGAAAGAGTTTTTATACTAGTTAGAGTGGATAGCTAAAATACGGTTATATCCCTAATTTCAATCTTCCCTTGACTATCAATGTGAGTTGTCAAGAGGATAGTACTACATGTGATTGTTTTAGGCTCACAATTAAGCTGTCACCTTACAGTATACAAATGACAATACAAACCGATAACAAAATTTTTTCTTCTCCTCAACAGGACTTGAAACAACCTTGTGAGATCGTTTGTCTAACACTAATACTATTCAATCCTTACTTCAAATCTTACTTTCAAATAGCTGACTCAAATCTTTAACTATCAACTTCTCACATAGTTCACTTGAAGGCCTTATCGCACACGTCCTTCTTTCAGAGCAAAGGAAATCCAAAAGGTGTGAAATCTTGGGCATCACCTCTATACTTAAAGGCAATCCCAAATTTCTAACCGTTATTGAGTTCGTCCTTTTTTAAAAATATCGCTTTCAAACCTTTCAGAAACCAGTTAACCAAAACCCGTGACTACTGTTTCTAAAGTAGGAAGGAGACGGACATTGTACATAAGGCGTCACGTGAATTTTGACTTCATTTGAACCCTTCTGCCATATCAGCCTTGCTACAGTAACCCGTTCACACCGAAACAATCCAAGATAAATCATTCCTTACTGCAGATGCCCAAATGCTCAAGCCTTACTATCCCTTTACTCATGACCTCAATGTTGTCAACCTTACTGCATTCATCCCTGAACCAGCCTTACTGTACACCCATTATAGACTCACTTTTCAAGCAAACAAATTCTCACCCTTGACGCATACTAGAACTATCTAACACTAGAGTTTGTCTATCACTCGATTTCTATGCATCATAGTTTTGACTCAATAGACACCAATTCATAATTCTCCCTTCATCTTTTATTCTAGATTTAAAGTTAACTTATTCATGGATGATTGATGAGATAGATCCATTAGTGACCAAAGCCAATCGATCTAAATCATAAACCTTTATTTTATGTACATAACTAAGAGAATTACTGATAGGTTCATAAAATCAATCTAATTTACCAATAAATACTACCTAAGATTTTTATCACCGGTCAATCACTCAAAAATTGAACATCCCACTATACCCTTCCAAACTCAAAAAGAAAATTTATTATTTTTAATCAAATTACCATAATAAATATTATAACCCATAACCCTAATGTTTTCATCCTATCCCATAGCCGTCGTTGTTATCATCGCCGTCATCGTCGTCCTTCTCTGCCAGACATAATAACTACTTGTCTTTGGCTCCCCATTGTCCTAGTCGTCGAAACTTTCGCAAATACTGCATCGGTGTTATTACTCAGTATGTCTTCGGAATTTGATAAGTCACCCATAAAGATCAACAATTTACACTAGTTGCTCTATACTATTCACTACGACTACAATGGAGAGACCCATAGAAATCAATGCTTCACTCTCACCCGCAAACAGTGCCTCGATCTTATAACTCAGTGCCTTTTCAAAATTCGATGAAACACCCACAAATTCAGTGTTTTTCATTCAGTACGTGGAAGCAGTGCAACCTTCTTGAGACAATCGGTCTCATCTATTGGCGATTTGGTCGTCCTCTTGGTCGACGGAGAAGTTCAGCCTCGTCAACCACAATCATCGTGAAAGACGCACTGTTTGCAACGATGCCTCATCAACCGCAGATTCAACCTTGTTGCTGCTTCGGAAATCAACAAATCTAAATTTTAAAAAGCTTATCCATCAAGCCTCCAAGAACTCTATCAAATGCGGTATTAGTTGAATCGAACATGCCAAATCTGTAACGACAAAGGACACAGATGGATGTGTTGGGATGGTTGTGATTCTGGTTGTAGCAGGGATGCATAGTGAGAGAGGGTGGTGGCGAGGGTGACGTAGAAGAGACTGATTGTGGCTATGAGTATGGTGATAGAGATGAGGTGCGCAGGAGTGGATGAAAGCCGGAGGATGGGATGAAGAATGGTTTTTTCAATTATTTATGATAAAAAGAAAAGGTAAACATTGGAAGGAGATTTTTTCTTTTAAAAAATAACATCAAATGGTTATTCAAAAAGTTCACCGTCACCTTTTGATAAATATGGTGAAAAAACAACATTTATTGATAATTGTTACATTTATAATTGATTTATGTCATTTAATATCAATTCAAACTTGTATAGAAACTATATTCATATAATCAAAAGAGAAAAACAAAACAAAATATTATTTTAAGAAAAAAAATAAATTTATTATTATCAACATATAAATTATATGTTAGTAAAACGATATAGATTTTTATTTTTTAGATTGTTTTTGTTTTTAAAATTTCACGATCATTTAATTTTTATCCTTTATTATTTCCTAACATGTTATCATTATTTACTTTGTCCTTATTTTAATCACATCCCTGAGATGCCGACACCTTTCATTCTCATGTACATGCGCCAAATTGGCAAAAACTCAAATACTCCATCCAAAACGCATTCTCCATTCTCCTGGGCCGGAAATCATTGAGATCGTTACTTGGCTTGGCTTGGACATAGTCAGCCTGCGACGACAGCTCATATATGGTTTAGACTTCACGCCATTAAAAGCACTTATATTAGAATCTTTTTTTTTTCTTTTTTTTTATTAATAATATTATGATAAATTAATTTATAAAAGTAAAAAATATTATAATAATATAATAATTTTATCTATTTTCTTTCTTTCACATTATAAATTTTATATTTAAAACACACATTTCAATATATATTTTCACTATATTTTTAACTTAATATCACATCATAATTCTATTTTTTATATTTTATAAAATTTTTATTTTACATAATTCAATAAAGTGCTCTGACCCTGTCTATGCTACCACTGCTGGAATTCTTCCCCACCTACAGCTCATCTGACCAACATTAAACAGCCTTCGCAGTAAATTTTAGTGTCCCAACTAATCTTTGATTCCCTCATCTCTACTCCACCTTTGATTCTACGAAACTACGTGACTCATAATATCAAGTGACATTTACACTATTAATTAATATATCCCAAACTAAGATTTTACGAAGGAACACACAAAGCACAGAATTACAAGCTTCCACTCGAACAAGCGATATTGAAGTCAATGACTTGGATAAGGTAGACATTAGCACGGATTGTACTCGGCGGTGGGCCATGAACTGGGTTAAGAGAATTATACTGGTGGAATTGACTCGTACATGTCGGTGCCGCTTATCCTTGGCTGTCTCCATCCTTCTCAATCACTCAAACGCATAAACTCAAACCTATGAATGATGAATGTTGCATTCAATTTCTAATCCAGGTTGCTCATCGATCTCCATCAGAGTGCATTCATTTCCATTTCATTTCACCCGTGGCTATCCGCTCATCGATGCAAGAGGTTGAGTGTGAAAACTACCACACTCCAACAGCAGACTGACATAACTGGACAATGTCTAAGTTCTGATACCACAGTAAATTTTCTTTACCTCTGTGCCTGCCACCAACTTTCTGAAATTAAATCCAATTAACACAAGAAGATAAAGTTGGTGATGTCGTATTCCTGTAATTTATTGTTGGTATTGTAGCACAAGAAGATAAAGTTGGTGATGTACCTGCAGTCCTTTCTCCCTTTCTCTTCTTTAATCCATTTAAAACTTTGATATGCGACAAAAACAAAAAAGAATGTGTCATCAAATTTACCTAATCACACATTGAAGAACATGATGAACAAGCTGGTGATGAAATGATGAAGATGAGATGATCCCATTACTATAATTTCCACACGAAAGTGAAGAAAGAATAACTCATCGGATCGATCGATCGATCATACTATTGCAATTTGCAGCAGCAACGCCAGAACGAACAACACAAGAATCACAAGAACGCCCAACAAAATCACTAACAAAACGGCCCACTCACCAAGAGTAAATATCAAAATCAGAAAAATGAAGTAATCAATCCAACCTTGAATTCATCATCATGGCCTCAACTCAACCAAATCAATCTGCCTCGGACGAGTGAATGAACAAATCATAAGGTGCCCAGAGCGAATCAAGAGGACAAGCCTCTCTCTTATCAAGCCTGATCCAGGGCTTCCCCGACCCGCTCCAATGCAACAAACTCACCGGACCGGGATGCAGATCCCTACAACTCCCCCTCACATTGTCCCCTCCCAATCCATGCTGATTCCACCTATGCTCGATCGGAGCAACATTCCCCGCAAACACCAACAGATACGGGGGCAGCGACCCGAGCTCATATATCCGATCGCTCTTCTGCGTCTCCATCCATTTCTCGATCCTCCTCGTGTACCCCGCCCGTCTCCACCGCACCAAATCCATCACCATCACGCCCGTGTTGAAATAGCAAGGTTTTCTCCCCTCGAATGCAGCTGACAATCTGGAATCAGTCCAGAATCGGGAGGTGAAGTACTTGGTGAAGTTCGCGTGGCAGTACTCGGGGGCTCCGATCGTCTTACCCCCGAGGCTCGTGCCCCACAGCCTCGTGATATCGTCAACCACCACCAGGTCTGAATCCAAGTAGATCACTCTCCGAACGCAGGGCTCGAGCAGATCGGCTAGGTAATTCCTCGCGTAATTCAGCGGCTGCTCGAGCGCCTGTCTGATGGAGGTCGAGATGAGCCCCCTGACGGTTTCCGGATCGAAGAAGTATGCCTTCGATTTAAGATTCGGGAACGTGTTTCGGACTAGGGTTTCGAGGCCGGTGTCGGAGATAAGGAAGTGGAAGAAGATGTTCTCCGGACAGAGGGAATGCTGGAGGATGGAATGGACGGCGGCGATCGAGCCTCGCAGGTAGTCCACGTCGAGGGTGATCGCAACGTGGACGAGGGCCGGGTCACACACACCGCCGGCTGAACCCGGTCTCGGGAATCCGCATTCGTCGGCATTGGTGAACGGCGACGATTGACGGAACGAGAAACGGTTCGAGGCGTGGAAGGAGGAGCGGATGGCCTCGGCGGGGGGGAAGGAGCGGAGGGAAGGGGAGAGAACGATCATCGCCATTGCCGCCGAGAAGAATCCCGACAATCGGATCATCGAGATCATTTTAATTTTCTTGTTTTCTGCTTCCTTCCGCTTCCAAGGAATCGCTGGTCGCTAGGGCTTGGTGGTGAATCCGATTTCGAGAGTGAAATCGATGATTGGATGGGTTTTGGAATCCATTCAAAAAGAAAAAGAGGAGGAGACGGTGGTGCTACTATGTGCCGCCGACGACTACGACGACGTGCGCACAAGTAGTTCCGTTCCGTCCTCTCTTTCTTTGCCTTTCACTTTCTCTATGGCTGGCTTTGTTGTCGTCGACTTTTTTTATTTGGATTAAATTTATTTGGATTTTTCGGTGGTGTTGTGTGAGGGATGGACGGATGGATGGAAGGAAGACTGGGGAACAGCGAGCAGGAAGTGACTGGAGAAAGAGATTTTGGGTAAAGAGAGGGAGGGGAAAGAGAAGACGACGACTTCCTCTTTCCTGTTCTGTCGTTCCCATAATCACAGTCCTACGGGAAACAGCTGTTAACGATTTTTTATTAAATCTACTTCCTTCTTCTCATAATATTTATAAATATTTAATATTTATTAAATTTTTATAAAATTTAATGAAAAAAATACTTTTTGAACACAATGGGAATGTTATGAGAAAGAAAATGAGTATATTATAATAAAATATGATTGATACGATATTTTTTACATTAAATATTAATTAAAAAAGGAAAAATTATAAATAAATTAGGACGACAAAAAAGAAATGTTCATGTTTTATGGGATGGAGTGAGTACTATAATATAAAAAACTGTTTGATTCAACATGTGAATTTATATGTTTGTTGAATATTTATAGAATTTAATGAAGAAAGAATACATTTTAAATGATAATGAGATTTATTATAACAATTATGAGAAAATATAATAATTACATTATAATATATAATTATTTTGATTTTTTTTATATAAAAAATTATTAAATATGATATGTCTGATAGATCCTGACACACATAGAGAAAAGTAGATGAAAGCTTAAATAGATAGGCCCTATAGATTTTACAAAGATGCAGCGTTGATTATAGTGTACGAGGCATAGTGTTATCTTTGTTCACGTTTTTTCATTTTTTGATTAATTATTAACTTAATCGTTCAAATGAAACAAAGTTTGATGAATTATTGTAAAAAATAAAATCTATGATGAGATTATGGAAAAAATAAACATAAATGAGATAAATTTGATGATACATGGAGCTCGATTATTTCTATTATAAATAGATCTTAAAGGTCGAATTCTTTTATAAATAAGATAAGATTCGTTCCAAAATATTTATGAGAACAAAATAATATCCTAAAACGATACCTTTATTCGATTTTTTCATATTTTAAATTTTTGGGGTCATTGTAACTTGATAAAAATCATCATTTTTACGGATGTTATGTCACGTCGTCTTGAAAATGAAAAACAATGTGCTTATGGACGATAAGATGGGACGATCAATTTGCAGAATAGTTAGATTTTTTTACTTGTGTATTTTTTATTTTAATATCCAAAAAATTTTACGACAAATTATTATCTCGATAATTAATAAAAATATTATATTATTAAATGTCATAATTTATTTAACGGGATCATAAAATTTGTTTGTTGAAATTATGACAAAAATATATTTGTAACGTCCCGGGCAAATCGTTGCTACCGGGTCGTCACCAAGAACCGCTCATCAGGCTGACAACTGGCCCCACGGACCAACACTAGTCCTTTTAATGCGTTTTGGCCTCACCCAGGCCCTGGAAAACTTCCCAGGAGGTCATCCATCCTAACATTGCTCCACGTTAAGCACGCTTAACTGCGGAATTGTAAAGTGATGGGCTACCGAAAAGGAAGGTGCACCTTGTTGGTATAGGCAGTACCATCAAACCATCTAAGCATTTCCTTGGGGTATTACATATACCCCCACTTAAAGAACACAACGTCCTCGTTGCGACTTTAAGCACGATACACAGCCCCAGAACCTTCCCCCGCTAGGCGGCTGACCTGAACCTCTTGTCCACAGGTGCAGCACGCGGTCGCAGGGTTGCTCTGATACCATACTGTAACGCCCCGGGCAAATCCTTGCTACAGGGTCGTCACCAAGAACCGCTCGTCAGGCTGACAATTGGCCCCACAGACCAACACTAGTCCTTTCAGTGCGTTTTGGCCTCACTCGCGCAGGCCCTGGGAAACTTCGCAGGAGGTCATCCATCCTAATATTGCTCCACGTTAAGCACGCTTAACTGCGGAGTTCTAAAGTGATGGGTTATCGAAAAGGAAGGGGCGCCTTGTTGGTATAGGTAGTACCATCAAACCTTTTAAGCATTTCCTTGAGGTATTACAATATTATTTATGGGTAAATTAAATCTTATCATACAAATACGTGTGGATCTATTTTCAATTCTCCACCACTTACTCTTTTAGCTCCAATGCCCAACTTGCCTAACTCTTCCACCTTAACAACTCCACCAATGTTATCTTCTTTATCATTTCACTCTTTTCTCCATTTTACTTCTCCCGTATCAATCTCTTCTCCTCTCCTCTCTATTACATGTTGGATCTATGTAGAGGAACAAGATGGTCAAACGTAGCATCAACATCACACACCTCTCAAGTTCAAGCCGTCATGTCATTCGTGGAGCTCGTCGTTGTTATTGATGGTCATGGTAAGTGAGGAGGTGAGATACTTGATTAGAATTTTCGTGGAAAATCATAAACTCTGAGATAAATTTTGAGTTTATAATATGTTGAAGCAATATATGCCTACTTTTTAATGAAGGTGATAGATCATGATTTACAATTGTGAATCTCAAGATATAAATCAAAATATATGAATAAATTGATCTGTAAAAACTGGTTACAGAATTGACTTTATGACTTAATCTGAAATTACACAGAAAGAGTTAAAAACGAACCTTATCAATGAAAATTTCTTGAAGTCTATTTTTCAAAGCAGTTTAAAAATCTAGATTTTGAGTTGTATGCAAGGATTTTTGAACTGATTAGTGAAGTAGGGTCAAACTATCCGATCTAACAGAAAATATAAACTTGAACGAATAAACTGTTATTATTGATAAGGATTTATGATGAAAACTCTAATTTTATGGAAAAATTATAGAGTCTAGTTTATTTAGGATTTTATAAAATAATTTTTGAAGCTGTATACGAGAAGTTATAGATTTAAACGTGTCGAATGATCATGTTGGACAAAATCCGAGAATGAACCGTTTTGACCCCGAAACAACTCCAAATATTCGCAAACACTTCTAATGATGATAAATATATACAATCATCATCATGGACTATCAAAATAAATATCAAAGACTTTTCTCAAAGCTTGACACTACCACATAATATTACTATGGTAATTTTTCCAGAAGTACGAACAAATATACTTAACTCCATAACGTGAATAATCATTTGCAAGGGTGTGTCTTAATATGCATATCCTATTATATTATAGGACTTGGAGACGCTGTTCGTTGTCACTTAAGGACGAGGCTGAGCATGTGCATGTGAAGAACTGTGGTAAAAGATAACTGTAACACGCTGACTTCCACGTCTTGACAGGACGTGGGCGTTATGCCATTCCGGACCCAATCCGTGATAAGGCCAAATAACCCGAACGGGTTTAGAGGTATAGAAGATTAGGAAAAACCAACTAATTACATAATTATGGCAGTAACATTTAGTTCATAAAATTACAGACTATTTCAGTAACCAAAAGATAACAAGTCGCATTACATATTATCTCTGGTCAACTTCCAATAAGATTTCAGTAAGTCAAAATCTATCAATTTAGTTACATGATAACCAACGTGAGATAGGTATATGCATGCAGCCCTCACTCTACTGTACACGGTCATCAACCTATTGACTGCCTGCAAACGGAAAATATAACCCGTGAGTATAATACTCAGTAACCTAGAGTATATGAGTTTCGTTTGTAGGGCACTTCCCCGACTATGGTGAATCGGTGAGTCCCAGTAAAACATTTTCGTATCTTATAGAAAAATATGGGCGCCATATCAAACAGTACTTTTGTTTTATACGTCTTCATATCTTTTCTGTCTTTTTGTTTTTATTATCACGAGTTCATGATTCGACTCGAAAGATAACTTTAAAGACATGACAGACTCAGAGTATAGCGGTAATACGTCAATCGTCAGCCGGGCTATCCATGAGATTATGTTTTTGCACCTGCATGTTTTGTGCGTAGCCTTACACCTTATGTGCGCATTCAATGAGACACTGTATGCCTGCATTGAGATGATTTAGACCTCCCTGCAGAGAGTCACCCGTGATCCCGTCGCTACATGCATGCTAAGAGGATGGGGGATACCCATCACTCTCTAGCTAGTTTCTCGCCCGAGACGATGAGTCGAAGAATAACGTTTTAACACAGCCATCCAGGCTTATTTAGAGAAACAATAAATGATCCCAATGGATCCAAGAAGGGACACTAAGTACAACCCTCTTTATGACAATTCCAAAGGATGTGAACATTGGTCACGCCAGACCCAGGAAGGACGCCATGCTCAACCTTCACAACATTTTCAAGGAAAATGACCAACGATCCAACGGATCCAAGAAGGGACACGCAATGCTCGACCTTCACAGGTTAAGGACATATATGTATTGTTTTATTCGTTTTTCGTTAGTTCATATCACTAAGTTAATGAAACCAAGCCTTTCATAATTTTCAAGTTATTCAAGGTTGTTTTATGGTGTTTTTAACCTTTTCAAGTGTTTTTGAGTGTTTTAAGGTCATTTAAAGGCTGTTTTCATTGTTT
>JAOVYX010015802.1:0-26605 GCA_035668315.1 Drosera spatulata | reverse complement strand
GATTTCTTCCCTCAGTTTGGTGTGCTTAGCATGATGGATCTGCAAGGCATTAAAAGCCGCTCTCGTATTCTTACCAAAAAGATGTTACATGTTTTTGACTCGCTGATTGAGGAGCGGCTGAAGAAAAAGAAATCAATGGGTTTAGCAGAGAAAAACGATGTTCTAGATGCTCTTCTTGAAGACATTACAGAAGGGAGTGAGGGGAAGGACGTTGAGCTGTCGGACTTGTCACATCTTTTTCTGGTATGTTTTTTTTATTTTTGTTAGACTTTTTCTGGTATGCTATTCTTTGTCAACTATGATCCCATTACTTTAGCATCTCATGGTATGTAACTTCTTTATGAGTAATGTACCAGGAACTATTTTTGGCCGGAACTGATACAACAGCAAGCACGACAGAATGGACGATGACAGAGCTGCTACGTAACACTGAGAAGCTGAAGGCTGCTCAAGCGGAGATTGAACTAGTGATCGGCAAAGATAACCCTGTTCTGGAAGCGGACATGGGCCGACTTCCATATCTGCAGGCAGTTGTTAAGGAGACTCTGAGACTACACCCTCCTGCACCATTCTTAGTTCCACGAGCTGTTTTCGAAGATGTGAAGTTGGGGATATACACTGTGCCAAAGGATGCTAGAGTATTCGTAAACACATGGGCTATGGGAAGAGATCCGAGCATATGGGAGCGCCCGAGCTCATTCGAGCCAGAAAGATTCTTAGGGTCACGGATCGATTTCAGAGGCCAGGACTTCGAGCTGATCCCTTTTGGTGCAGGACGTAGAATGTGCCCAGGCCTGCCTCTCGCGTCTAGGATTGTTCATCTGATAGTGGGTTCATTGATCCATTCATTTGACTGGAAGCTTCCAGGAGATCTGACACCGGAGACCATGGACATGGAAGAAAAGTTCGGCTTCACCTTGCAACGCGCTAGACCTCTCATCGCCATCCCAGTCCGTCAATAAAAGCCTGTGATGCACTCACGGTCCATTGATTCACACCGTTCTCAGTGTGTTTCTAATAAAAGCATTCCGTCTTACTACTTTGGAAGGCACTCTCCATCAGATGTTTAATGTGACATATTGTACGTGTGATTAACTATGGCCTATTTACCCTTGTTTGTGTTCCGATTTCATGCGATTGAATAGCGTATTAGCATCCTTTGTCTGATTCTGTTTTAAAACCTGGAATGCAGGGGATGACATTCCTGTAATTCGGACACCACTGCTCCATATTGTTGTGAAGCCGAACCAGTTATGCCTTGGGGGCTGTTTGTTATTTTTGTCAAAAAAAAAAAAATCAAAAGGGAGAATCAAAATTTTTTTTTCAAAATAAATGATTTTTTATAAGTAAAATTTTGAATACCGTATTTCTGATAAAACAAAAATCAAAAATAAATTTATTTATTTATTTATTTAGAGAAGAAACAGAAAAACCAAACTCTTATTCCGATCGTAGTTCGTGGTTTTGTGCATTTCGGGATTTAGTCGGAAATTATCCATTCCAATATCTGTTTATGTGATTTCTAACTGCAAACCTGTTTAAAGGAATCAAACTCTACTACCTGTGGAATTTTGCTCAATTATTTTTCAATTTTAGTTTTTCCTGTCCTTTAAACCCTAGCCACCCCTAGTCCCAGTCCGCCGCTCCACCTAGTCGGGGACCAGTCCGCTTCGCCGCCGCCGGCTTCCTTTCCCATAACCAGCGACAGCTGGAATGTTTTCGGTATCTTGATCTCTTCGCAGTGTCGCGGCTCTTGACAAGAAATTGAACCGTTTGGGGCAAAAATGTTGCGCTGACGCCTTTGTTCAAGGGAAGTAATCGTATATCTTTTTCCTTTCTTTTTTTCGATTGAGGGACTGTGCCAAGTTTTTTGACAGCATGCATCCGTATTTCGCACCGAAATAATTCATCCCTCGCTTTAAAAAAAATTACAAACAATTTGATTGGAGGTTGTCGAGTTAAACTTCGAATTGCATCGTAAAAAATGAATTTTTTTTTCAAAATCATAGTGAAATATTAATGATATTTAATTTAATTATGTAATTAAGACGAATAACAAACTCCATGGAGAGAGTTTTTCATTGCTTTTAGAATCGTGCTTGCGTTTAATCTGTTCAACTTTCAGTAGAGTCGAGTCACTTCTTGTTTGGGGTAATTTTTGCTACCTTGTCTAGTAAGCATCTACAGGCATCATGGAAGTGTCAACTTAATACCACCCCGAGTGTGATTTTGAACCCCATGAAAGCGAACCCGAAACCGGTGCTTGGGCATCCTCTGGCCACAATCCTCAATATGCTGGCAGTCAAGAGTTAGGCACCATGTTGTTCAATACAGTTAGTTCTTAACTTCTTGCACATCTCCCTCCATTTCCTCTCCTCGTACTCAATAAAAGGGGCTTGATTTGGTTGTAAAAAGTCCATAGCTGCTGACTTCTACTAATACTTGAGGTAGCTTCTTCCTCTTTCCATTTAGCCTATCCTTCTCCAGTTACTGTCCTATTAACTCTGAGATATCGTAAGGTGAAGAAATGGAGTTCTGGAATTCCTTAATGTATCTTACGTTGACATGGATTTCTATCCACTTTATGTAAGCAATTATAAAGCGCAGCGGCTTAAGTTCTAGGAGGTTGCCTCCAGTACCCCTCCCTTTGCCTTTAGTTGGAAACATTTTGAAGCTTGGAACCAAACAAACCCCATGTATCCTTGGCAGAGCTCTCTAAGGTTTACGGTCCTGTGATGAACCTTGAGCTAGGCCTCTCAAACACTATAGTGATATCGTCAGTGGACATGGCGAAAGAAGTCCTTCAGAAAAATGATACTTCCTTCTCATATCGTGCTCTTTTTAATGCTGCAACACCCTATGACCACAATAACCGCTCAATAGTCATGTTGCCGCCTTGACCAAAATGCCGTGCTATGAGGAGACTCTGTGTTTCTCATGTGTTCTCTAGTAGTAAGCTCAATGCTAGTCAAGACATCCGAAGGGGGAAATTGCAAGAGCTCATTTCGTCTGTGGAGGAATGCTGTCAAGCTGGTACAGCCATAAATATTGGCCAAGCAGTATTCAACACAAACCTGAATTCCATGTCATGGTTATTTTTCTCGAAGGACTTGGCTGATGCTAATACTGAGAGTGGGCGAGAATTCAAGAAGTTGATCAGGGCAATGTTTGAAGTAGGTGGAGAACCAAACCTTGTTGATTTCTTCCCTCAGTTCTCACTGGTTAGAATGATTGATCCACAAGGAATCAGAGATCGCACAGAGATATATAACAAGAAAATGTTAGATCTTTTTGACTCGCTGATTTATGAGCGGCTGGAGAAAAGGAAATCGGCGAGTTTAGCTGAGAAAAATGATGCACTAGATGCTCTTATAGACGACATCATACGAGGGAACGATGGGGAGGTAGAACTGTCGGACTTTTCCCATCTTTTTGAGGTATGTGTTCTTGTACTTGTGATTTGTAAACTGTGATCCTCCTAACTGAGGCTTGATTTAATTGATGAGAGGGTATTCCAGGATCTATTTTTAGCCAGAACTGAGACAACAACAAGCACAATAGAATGGGCGATGGCAGAACTGTTACATGACCCCGAGAAACTGAAGCTAGCTCAAGCTGAACTTGAAGATGCGATCAGGAAAGAAAACCTGATCGCAGAAGCAGATGTTGCTCGACTCCCGTACTTGCAGGCAATTATCAAGGAAACTTTGAGGCTACACCCTCCTGCACCATTCTTAGTTCGACGACCCGTCATAACGGATGTGAAGTTGGGAATCTATACGGTCCCAAAGGAAGCCAGAGTGTTCGTGAATACATGGGCTATGGGAAGAGATCCAAGCATATGGCCGCGACCAAGTTCATTCGAACCAGAAAGATTTATTGTTTCCAAAGTGGACTTTAGAGGCTATGACTTCGAGTTGATGCCATTTGGCGCCGGGCATAGAATGTGCCCAGGATTGCCACTTGTGTCTAGAATGCTTCATCTTGTGGTTGGTTCGTTGATTCATTCGCTTGATTGGAGACTTGAAGATGGCTTAACTCCAGAGACTTTGGAGATGGAAGAGAAAATTAGATTCACCTTGCAACGAGCTCAACTTCTCTTTGTCATCCCAATCCGCAGATAGAGCACATCGATGTACTTGCAGTACATTTCAAATGTAGCGTTTTGAACTCTTCTTTGCTGTAATAATGTTTTACTGAATCTTTCTACAATGAGTCATCCTCTGTATGCGTTTCATATTCCAACTTGCAGCTCCAATGCAAGTGTGGCCTGGTTGTGTATTAAAACTGCATTTTGCTGGACTGGAAATATACAATGTATGCAAGCATAAATGCTTAACTATTCTTCTTCAGGTAGCATTGTATCGAGTACACAACAGTTCTTCTGTGGTCTCAAACCTACAGATTGGAGGTGATCGTGGAAGAGAAAGTCGACAGCCAATGCAACACAGCGACAGGTTTTAGTAGGCTTAGAATAGCAAATCCGTTGTCACAGCTCCTCTTAGATTCATGTTTGTCCGTATAATTACAATAGATTTTTTGTTTACTCACATCCAACAAAATACATGAATACTATTGTCAAGAACATTCGTAATATAACACATAACTTCAATAAAAACATCAACAACAAAAAAGAAAAGTTTTTACCTGACTGTTAACCTAAAAAGATCATGTTCTAACGTGTGATATGTATCTCATTAAATTTTAAACACACATTTTAAACTGAAGATGAGGCACTCATCATTCGTCAACACTCCTGACTCATCCCCCTTCACCCCACAGCCCATCACTCACGGCAATCTTCTTCCAATGCCGCTGTTCATCAACTCCATCACCACCACCACCTCTCCTTTCGTTCTCTCCCATCACTCCGTCCTCAAACCCTCGCCTCATCTCATCCCTCGCCGAATCCTCACCGTTCACCGGAAACTGAACGCCGCCGCCGCCGATTCCGGTGAGGAGACGGTTGCTCCGGCGGAGAAGAGGTTGTCGGAGCAGTCTTCGTGGGAGGCGAAGGACGCCGAGGGGAAGGATTATCTGTATCGGCTTGGAGCCGAGGCGGATAATATGAATATCGCTGTTGGTGCCAAGGCTGGAGTCGTCGATCACCTCTTCGTCGGCGATTTCCTCGGCCGAGATTGTAGGTTTTGTGTTTACTGTTTGATTTAATGGTGGTTGTTGTTGTTGTTGTTGTTGATTGGAGTATGTGCTAGTGTGGTTGTGGTGAAGGATGAGGTTGATTTTTGTTTGTGTTTGGAATTTTTGGTGCAGCCGATATTGTGTTCGATTATCGGCAGAAGGTTACGAGGTCGTTCGAGTACTTGCAGGGAGATTATTACATTGCTCCGGTCTTCATGGTGAGATTTTGTCCTATCTTTTGGTCTCAATTACTTTAGTGTTAAGTGCAAGATAAATGGATAAACTTCAGTCACAAACAAGTATATACGGATCAGAATGTAACCTCACAATCTCCTGGAGAAGACGGAGTATTCAGTCTAATGTAATGAAAAGCAGACTGCACAGTGGTTTATCGTTTTTGTAGGACAAATGAAACCTAGCATTGTAAATATTGATTTATCAAGACGAAAACATGGGTGCTTTTAAATCAGCGAATATGGCTGCAGCAAGTAGTACTTGAAGCACATGGTATTGGTAGAGCATAAGTGACTTGTTTTGCATTTTGTGAAAAAATCTCAGAAGTAGTGACTTGTATTGAAAGTATCAGTCCAATTAATGTGCTTCAAGTACTACTGTTGCAGCCATGTTGGGTGATCTGATGCACCATTTATCAATCACAAGATAGAAGCAAGTCTTATATGCTATGTGGAATGACTTTCTCTTATGTAGTCATGTGGCCCGAACTTTCTAAGTCGTACATTTTATAATGCTACTTATACTGCAGGGTTATGGGGGTTTCCTAGGGATGTTGTGAATAAAGATAAAATGTTGAGGTGGATGTATATGAACACACAAGTTTAGGCAGGTAATTCTCGTCCTGACAAAATGTTAAAACATCTTCTTCTTTTTTTGTTGAATGGATGTATTGATGTACTCCATCCGTCCCAGATATATTATGATACATTATTACAAGACGTCCCATATAAATTACAATACTTTTATATAAGGTAAGTTTAGGATGTTAAAAATTTGAAAATATTCTTATTTTATATCACATTATTTCCTATTTTATTATTTTTTCTCTCTCCAGCCACTCACATTTTTCTCTCTGACTTACAATGACACTAAGATAAAATTATACAAAGTCAATGAATTCTTTAATAATCGTGTCCAAATCAACACATCGCAATTTATCCAGGACAGAGAGAGTATAATACTTCATAATTTTAAAATATATTTTTTTAAACTCTCGTCCATCATGGAAACGCCTTCATGATTGCTTTCATTCTGTTTGTGACAGGATAAAGTGGGCAAGTTCCTTGAGATAATTCAGATGCCCAGTTTAGCTCTCAGTTATATGGATGCTAGCAGATAGGCTGGATGACAAGTAACTCCATGCTGAAGATATCATATTGCTGTTTTTGTTTTGAATTGTTGATACTTGACTCATTCACGAAACATATGGATTTGGAGTGTTGGAACACATAGGCATTCCACTAGGTCTCTACATGTTTTGACTTGTTCAAAGTTTATCTCTTTAATAGGAGTATAAATAATTCTCCTCCATTCAGCCGTGGTGCTCAAGGGTAATGCTTCTTTGAATGAAACCTTACCTTGGCCAACAAATAGGAGGTGCTCGAGGGTAATGCTGCTTTGAATGAAACCCTTATCATCATGTCGCCCTTTTTATGTCTCACAACATTGCTTCCATTCCTTTTTGTTAGATATTTCAAAAGCATGTTTATTCCTTCCGCTAGGGGATTTTTGTTGGCATTAGTGGTTGCTTTGTTTATTTAAGGGTTTCATTATGCTACCACTGGCGACGATCTGTCTCATGGGTGCGTGGTTAAGCAAAAAAAAGGTCCCAGAAACTATTAGTTCTTTGAGCCATAGCTCTGTTGGTCCTTAGGTGCATTGCCACATCAACAATTGGAATGGTCCGACTACATGCAGATATAACCATGTTGTGTGTTAACTCTACTACTCTTTCTTGTGCAGTTTGCCATATCGTGAAGAATTTCATTGCACATGTTCTTGATGCCAAAGTTCCTCTTATTTTGGGTAAATGTCATTAACTGCTTGATGGTCTTTATGATGATTGAAATTGATGTATCACTTTCACGGCTTAATTGACCTTGCACAAAATCAATGATTGAGAAAACCAAATTTCCTGGTTCTAGAGTCTTAAGAATGGTGTTGCTAACTTCTACTGACTTCAGTTCTCTGATATTTTTCTGAAACTGAGTCTGCCTTTTTCTTTTTTCTTTTTCCTTTAATAGAAGGATCACTTCTGTAGAAACCTTTTTCATCTCAAAATAAAGTCTGTTAAGGCTGCTCTTAAGCAGTTGTGTTGTCTGAAGTTTGAACTTTGTATTGTCATGACTCTACTAAATTGCTTATGCATGCGTCAACAGGAGTTTGGGGTGGAAAAGGTCAAGGAAAATCATTCCAAACATAGCTTATTTTTCAAGCTATGGGAGTCGAACCTATTATCATGTCTGCTGGTGAACTAGAATCTGAAAGAGCAGGTAAGGTAGACCAACTTGTTTGTTAGAGCCTGCTTTTCATTTTATTCTCTTCTGAAGCTGCACCTTAATATGTAATAGTATCACATTAATTTAACAAAGACGGAAGGTTTGTATCACCTGAGCACGGGATGTGCATCTGTAAATTCGGCTGTTTTGTGAACATTTATTCGGTAAACAAACCATATTAATTGGATGATTCGGTTTATACCCCCCTGTTTCTCATCTGGTTGATTAACGGGTTAATAAAGTTGCTCTTTGGTTTTGTGTTTCTAATTTAAAAAAAAAATATTCGGTGCTTGGATAAGTTTTGATTGAGGCAACGGTTTGACTTGAGTGAGATGGCGTGATTTAGTTACGTGTAATGCTGCCATGATTTAATTAGTTGCTTAGACTACCTAACAACGCATGTTGCACTCTTTCAAATGTTAGTTTTGGTTTATCTAACCAAATTTCCGATGCTGAAATTAACACATATTCTTATTTCTGACTTTTGTATATGTTTTCTATGATTCATATAGGCGAGCCTGGGAGGCTGATACGGGAAAGATACAGGTCTCAAGTAGTGCAGAATCAAGTCAGCTGCTTTATTCTTTTCAATATTGGTTTACGTATGTTTTGTGTTTCAGGCTTCTCCTACAGTTCTCTACTTGCAAGTCAACGTGGTTGAAGCCACATTACTTGCTTGTTGCGTAAGCTATATTATAGTGAATGAACAAACTCCTGATATAGACCAACTTGCCTAAATTTGACATGCGGAAGAAATTCAAAGTAAGAAATGAAAAAACAAAAATGAAAAGAAAAGTTGTCTTATTTTTTTGATAAATGGGAATGGCTCAACAACTTGCCTGATAAGATCACTCAGAGGCCCAAAATTGTGTCGAAGCTTAGTATTTGTTATATGCTTCCTGTTGTTCATAATGGAAGACACTGGACCTTACATGCTGGGAGTAGCTTGTACTTTTTCTCTATAGATTTTTATTTTATTCAGGTGCTTTTCTTTGCTACCTTCTAATTATCTTTTCTGAAATGCTTTCTCCGATTCTGTATCGTTTATATATATGTAGCACGAGTTAATTGATCTGTCATCTATATATACTTAAACTTCAAGTTGTTTTGCATCCTCGCCAATTTATTATAACCAGAGCAATCTGATCTGTGATATTAATTGTTGTTCTGTGTATTAATCTACAGAGTAATGTGCATGTATCAATGTATCTATTCACGATATATGTATAGTCTTCTTTTCAAAGGCCAGATTTAATTCAGTTTTATTAGTCTGCAGTCTAAGCTGGAAGCTGCTCTTCCCTGCCTGTACAGGGAAAGATGAGCTGCTTGATGATCAATGACATCGATGCTGGTCTTGGTAGATATGGTAAGCTGGATACTTTTCATCTTCAAAGTAGAATTATGAGATGCTGCTAAAAAAAACCAGTAAGATGGAGAAGGCCTCAGTGATTAGCATGACAATTTGCTTGTGCAGGGAATACGCAGATGACAGTTAATAATCAGATTGTGGTTGGAACGCTGATGAACTTGTCAGACAATCCAACTAGAGTCAGTATTGGACAAGATTGGAGAGAATCAGACATAACAAATAGAGTCCCTATCATCGTAACTGGAAATGATTTTACAACAATTTATGCTCCTTTAATTCGTGACGGTCGGATGGAGAAGTTTTATTGGTAAGTGGTAGTGACCATCTCCTGGTTGTTAGTAGGGGCATCATGATTTTACAGCCATTAATTTGAATTGTTGCAAATGATTTGGATGGCAGGCAGCCTACCCATGAAGATATTGTCAATATTGTTCATAGGATGTATATGAAGGATGGAATATCACGAGATGAGGTTGTAAAGATTGTAGATACGTTTCCTAATCAAGGTTTGTCCATCTTTTTATTTTTATTGTTATTGTTGACTGCAAGAAAGCATTTCCTTTGTGAGCTTCATTGTGATAATTTATGAACCTTTGTTGTTTTCAATGTATTGCATTTTGTTCTATTTTGTTGTCTCAACTCTTATCTGCAAAATAATTACACTGCTTTGCCTTCAGCTGCTAAATTTGGAAGTCGAGGCATATACCTTGGTGAATAGTAGATGTGCTTCTATTTTTTTTTTTTTTTTTTTTTTTGTCCTCTTGCTGATGGAAATCTCCATTTGTTTCTTTTATATGAAATGAAATTATCTCATTTCATCTAAACTATGAATTGAAACAATTGGTGTTTTTACTTGAGTTCCTGGAGTTTCCTGAGTTCTGGGTCCAACTTTCCCTGTGTGGCTTCCATTCCTGCACTTATTGCTTTGTAAATTGAAGTGCTTTCCATTTTTATTCCTGTGTACTCTAGATAGAGGTATCCACTACTTATTTTAGCAGCACCATTTGTCATTGCCAACAATTGCATTCTTGATTCATATATCTTTTCAAATGCATTAATTAACTTTATTCTTGTAACATTAGGAGGCTCGGAATCTATTAACACGTATTTTTCATTGTTCAGCATTAGATTTCTATGGAGCACTAAGATCTCGTACATATGACAAGGCTATCTTGGAGGTACGGTGATTCAAGCTGTTGTATTTACCACCGTTTAGCTGTAAGATTGAGGCTTTACATCTCCACTTTGAACTGTGAATTTTTATCCCCTCTAGTTCCAAACTTCCCGCTCTTAAACTCCAAGAAGGCTGGCTAATTAGTAGTTATGACGTCTCGAGTTTGATTTGTATTATTGTAGTCAAGGAACTGATGAATAAGAGCGAGCGGAGAAGGGGAATAGAAAGAAAATGAATCATTAACTTGAGATGGATTTACAACTGTCAAGAAGCTATAACATGCTTCTGTGTCAATGTAGTTGATGTCATCATTTAGGCTTCAGTGCATCCATCTGTGAGACTCTGAATGAGGGCTACGATTAATAATCAGAAAATTGTGAACTATTATCATCCAATAGATCTATCTTTACGAGCTTCAAGAGATAACTTAGATTCCATGACCATGTCTGATGCTCGAGATGGAAATCGAAGAAAAGAATTCTTTTCCTGATAGTCAGACTTGTATTCCCTGCTATTGCCTGCTGACTTGGGAAGTGTATTTGTGGTGGGTTGATAAAATTGGAGGAGTTGAAGAACTCGGATCTCAGCTTCTAAAGAGAAGAAAAGATGAGAAACTGCAAGCTTTCGTTGCACCAAAGGTACATTGCATCCATTAGTATGCTTTGCTTTTTGATCACTCCAATTTGATCTCTTGGTATTGATTACCATGATCAGTTGTCTATTTTTATTCCCTTTTCCCTCTCCCACCTTTGGGGTTGCTTTCATCAAAAGCTAATGCTACACTTACTGAAGAGATTCTCAGTTTCCTTGACCTCTAATTGGGGCTTCGGCACATGTGGTGTTGTTTTATGAGTGCGTAGCGCAACTGTTGGTTTTTTCTTTTTCTTTTTTCTTCAACAGCAAACAATCGAAGCATTACTTGAATCAGGGTACTCGCTTATCGAAGAACAGCGGCTGATAATGGAGACTAAACTGTCGAAGGAGTACATGAAAAACATGGACAACTAGTTCGAGTTCTCCAACTCCATCTCTCGCGATTTGGTGCTATACTGCTATGTATTTTCCCAACCCTTTTCTGACCCTTTAGTTTCTCTGTTGATTTGTTCTGTACATATCACAATGATATACGATCTGTTCATTTGTCGAGTATATATCATTCCTGGTAGACTCTCTATCGCTCTTTCGGCCTCGTCTCCTTTTATTTTCGCTGCGCTTTAGAATTTCTGTGGTCGTACTGTCGGCAACTAGCTGTTTTAATAAAGGAAATTGCTAATCGTCCCTCACACCCTGGTGGATCTCACAATTATTTTTTTCCTTTTTTAAATTATCCTTTCTTATATCATATTTAAAATCATTTATAATTTTTAATATATATATCAAATATTAAAAATAAATATATATTTGAAATCTATATATCAATATTTATAAAATAAGATTAATATTGAATATAAAAAATGTATTTTAAAAAAAAAAATTTCGTTCCATAATAATTATAATACATACGTATGTGATAATTATCAATAATTTTTATTCGTATCTTTGAAATTATATTGTATACATTCGATGTAAATATTTTGATTTGTTTTATTAATTTGTCATTGAGGTCCTCTTCAATTAAAATACAAGAATATCGTTAAATAGTTAGTGTCTATATCGAAAATCACTTTATTCAATTATTTTTACATTCTCATTATCTTATATCTTCATTGAGGATCGATAATTATAAAGTTTGTCTTGAACTGTGAAATGAAATGATGAATATTAGTCCATATGATGGACAATAATTTGGAGGAACGATTGAATATGATAAAGTTTATATGTGCTTAAGTATTATTAATATGCATTTATTTATAATGTAATTAATTTTTTTATATTCAATATTGATTTTATTTTATAAATATTGATGTATAGAGTTCAAATATATATTTATTTTTAATATTTGATATATATATATATATATATTAAAAATTATACATAATTTTAAATATTATATAAAAAAGAATAAATTGAAAAAAAAAAAGGAGAAGAAAAAAAAGATGTGAAACCGATGAGGGTGTGAGTTTGGGAGTGGTTGGTAGCGCACTTTGATAAAGGGCAAACACTTCTGTGTAGACTCCTTTTCCCTGTTTGCCTTGGGATTTTCATGTCTGTCTATAATGATTGCGTCTTACTAATAAAGCCAAGTCTAACGCTGAGCTGATCCCGTGCTTCTTTTCAATGTTGAATGTGAAAATGAAAACGGTGAAAGGAAAGGATGCATTCAACTGGAAAAGAGTACGGACTCTGATCCCCGAATGTTGTGTCGACCATTTCATCTGCTCCATGACTGACGAAAACTTTGTACAGGTCGATTACAAGAATGATTCAGGATGAGTGTTATAACGGAAATTTTTTTATCATTGCTGGTAAAAACTAATATTTCGTATATCTCATCCATGTCCAACTCAACCAGCAATTCTAGTCCGCAAACATCACTTATGGAACGATCTAAACAAACACCATACATAGTTTATGAATAATGCCATCGATTACATCAAATTCAGCGGTTATCACTATCAAAATTAGGTCGTGTGATATGAGTGCTGAACATAATAAAACCATATCAAACTTTAGAAATTATTATCAACATGGCTCCACTTAACAAATTAAAGCCTAAAACGATGGATCACCACACGCACACAGACGCGCGAGTGAATTTGATCGTTCAATGGCGAAATTCATATCAAATCACTCTCACGTGTCGCTCTCAAGCACGTAATCTTTTCATCCTTCTCTTTTTTTTTAAATTTTTTTAAGTGGATCCACTCGGCACGTGCGTTGCCGACACTTTATGCAAAAAATTAGGAGAGACAGCATCCTCGATGACTTCTTGTTGTTCATACACCTCTCAATTGTGCGATTTTTCAGGGAGCGTATTAAAGTTTATACAACATGGGATGTCTATGCTAGTGGATGCATTTTTCATCAAAAGTCGGTCGGTTGATGGTTTTGGTGAACGTCTTAGTCTTTATTTCGTACGGTCACTATACTCGCAAGTAGACATATATGCATGTGTATATGTAAGGTATAGTACATACCATGGGTATGGGTATATATACGCGTGTAATTTTTCCTTCATGTCACGTCAATCTCATCTATATGGTAAATATGTGCGGTTTAAACATCTCCTTAGGTGTGCAGAAACACGCCCGGAGACGGATAAGACATACGTAATCTGTCATTTATTTATATTTTTTTATTTTTAAAATTTATAATGAATTAATTATGTACACATGTCAATGTGAATTTTAACTCTTCTTGTGGAAGGATCAAATAATTTTTTGTAAAATTTTTGTGAAAGACTAAGGATAGTTTTTGTTGTGTAATATAACATAGGTTAAAAAAAAAATTATGTTGTCTAACGATAAAACAAGTCAAAATGCATACGAAATAATATCAAAAGTCAATTCGTTATAATTTTCATATGACGGAGGGAGTATAATGAAACTACAAGAGATATACTCTATTCGTCCTATAATATTTGTAATCATTTGACTCGATTCGAAAATTTATGTATATGCTGAATTTTTAAGATATTTGAAATAAAAAGATTATTTTTTAGGGATAGTGGGATTGTTTTGAAAGGAAGTAGACTGACAGTGAATATATTGTAACAAAATCATGATTGATTTGATTTTTTTATATTAGATATTTATAAAATAAAAATAAAAATAAAAATGACAAGTAAACTGAGACTATAAAAAGAAAAATATTATATATAAATTGTAACGAAAGAAGTATTTCTCATGAAATCGACCCATGTAAACAAATACAAAGAATTTTGAGTGGGAAGAGTTTAGCCGAGAAAGAAGTTGTTCGCCGCCGGCCAATAAACACGATGTCAGCAATATTCTGATCAGAAACCAATAAAACCGAAATCCAAATACCAACAAGAATAAAAGGTTGAGGGGTGGAAGTTGGGAGGGGGTGAGCAGTGAGCACAGCAGCATTGGCATATTCGGTCCCCCTCTCCTCTCTCCCCGATCTCTTCGCTCACCTCACATCACCCCCACACACTCTTCCTTTTAATCTCTTCTCCCACTTTTTTTCACTTCACTTCATCTCATCTCCATAATCAATTCCCTCATCTACCCATTTGTCTCCTCCTTCTCCTCCTCTCTGTTTAATTTGTTCGTTGTTGTTTAATTGCTGTGTTGGTATTTGTTGCCTCAGATTCAGGGCTCTTGGTTGCTCCCTTCAATGCTCATCCGTTGCATTAGTCGCTGTTGTAATATTTGATGATACACTGAACAACAAAACAAGAAAAACAAGAGTGAGATATCAACAACAAAGGAGACGAAAGAGGAGGGAGAAAAAAAAGAGGAGAATGATGATGATGAAGTGGTGGGAGAAGATGGCGTTCCCTGTGCGCCGGGCCTGGACTTCGATATCATCCCGTGTCAAGCCTCCCAGATCTGGTCAGTCATCACCACTACTACTCTTATCACACATCACAAGTTATTAACTTTAGAGGAGACTTCTATATGTTGCGTTTTTTTGTTTTTTTTTGTTTTTTTGTTGGAGGGAAAAAAAAAAGTTAACAGTAAGATCTATAGGATCTATTTGATGGGTGTTGAAATATTGGAAGCGGTCCGGTCGATGTAGTTGGGTCTCGGTGTCACAATGTTGAACGAACCTGCCAACACGTACGAATTTTGTTTAGAGACCGATTGGCTTGAGTTATTGGTAGAGTTGGATTCTGACTAGTATTTTCATAGAATTGGATCAAACAAACTAGATGGAGCTCTCCTCATGATTTTGGTAGTAGTTGTTGTACACCAACAAACTAGTATTTTCATTATCCTTTGTCTTGTACAATCGTGGTGTATCAACTAGCATCAAGTATTGGTGAATATATTAAAATCTTATCGGCATGTAGATTGTAAAAGCCACCCTCGATGTGCCGGCACTAGGTCACCTGCAGACAAGACCATAATCGTTGTGTAAGAAGAGAAAATCTTGCTGTTAACAGTACTGAGCTTAATCCTGAGATGTTGGCGACGGTGTGAGATTGGGCACGGATAGGTAGTAGTCTACTCACCTCGGTGAACTCAACCTCCTTCGGTGGCGATCCGATAGCACGAATAGGTAGTAGTCTGGTTAATCCTGTGAATTGTGTGACAGGTAATGGAGTTCTGAAGCTGTGCGAGGATGTGGAAACCTGTGGATACGAAGATGTGCAGGTGATGTGGGAGATGATCAAGAGATCCGAGCCGTCGTTGTCTCATACTTCAAAGCGCAAGCGACGACCCTTCTGGAGGAACTTCGCTTGGTCAAACCCGAGGAATGCTAGCAGGACAACACTTCCAACATGAGACGACGATCGACAGGGGCTTAAGGCTGTGATTCCGTGCCAACCATTTGCGACTATTATTGTTCCATTGCCGAGATCATAGATCAGGTTGAATAGTAGCCAATGGTTGGCTCGGAATCACTTCACCCCCTCGATGTAGTCCTGTGTTAATCTTACTTCCTTTATCACGGTGTTGACAATCTTTTTTTCTTTTTCTTTCTCTTTCTCTCTCTCTCTGTATGACGCTTCATCATCCAAAACTGCGTTGGATTCAGTTTCTGATAGATGAAGTTGCTAATGTGGTTAACTCTTGGTTACTTTCTGTTTCCGGTATGTACATGAATATGTGGTATCAGAGGAACGCAAAACTATATAGTTCCCGGTCTGCTACAAAACTATTACCGTGGTCAATCATCAATGTAGAACAATTTTCATATATGCTGTTAATGGATAGGGATTTGTGCGGTTGATACATCATAAAGATTTCCTAAAATGCTTTTATCCCAGAAAATTTTCCTGATTGATTTAAAATCAGTCACTATGTTTTTGTAATGAATATTATTGTGCATCAGTTGCCTCCTCTCTATCTTGGATAACATTGACAACGGAAGAGACGCAAGCATTGAGCTCTCATTTGCATAGAACCATAAACAGAATTTCGGCCCCATTCACCAGATTATGTTATGAGATTGTCAAAGCTGTTGCATCTATTCAAATGGTTCCACGTTTAAATAAAGCCCGTCTCCACAAAAGAACGAACATTGGGAGAACCAACAGCCTTCAAATCAACGACTCCCCGACTACAAAGATACAGAAACCAATGAACTATCCCAATAATTCAAGGAACATCTATTGTTAGCAGTTAACAAAGCCAATTAATCTTCATTATCGTTTTCGTCTGCGTGCTCCAGCAAGTAGTTTGCAGCCAATTGCTCATTTCGATCGCACGCTAAGAACGCCTCGATGACGAGCCCTCTACTGAACCCCATTGCCTCCAACTAAATCACAAGAGAAGATAAAGTTAAGTGCCAAGCGATCATGAAGACCATGCATAGAAACCAAATTTAGTAGTAAATGAATACCCGCTCAATGGCCTCCTGCTCTTCCTGTGTGACGCTAATGGCGTGAGGCATATCTTCATCAGGCTGATCAAACAGATCCCTGATAAGAGAGCTAAACAGAGTCAATATTCCATCATCTCAATGCCTCAGAGAAATCAATACGTCCACAAGTTCAGCCAAAACACTTCTACGTGACTCATAGGTATCACTATCTAAACAATCGGTATTAAAGGGCTCGTGTGTTCTGTTGGCTATTGAATTGACTAGGAATTCTCCGGCAGCCGTTTAAGAAGCAAATAACTCCTCCTTTAAGGGTATGTAGAGAGAACCCCCTAAACCAGTACTTCCTGTCCGGGCCATACCCCAAGTACGCAAAAAAGTATGCCACGCGAGTCCAAAGAGTTACTCACCTGAAGCCAAGGTCAATGAAACAAGACCAGTAGGCTCGACAAAGAGAAAGTATAAGTAACAAGCTAGACTAAGCACAGCATGGCCCACGGTGTAGCATCATAACTCTGACTCTTATCCTTTGTATCATAAGAAAAAATGCAGGGAGCGCACTACATACCCTTCTGAACCATCAAGAGGTTCATTTAGAAGTTGAAGAAATTCGGCATGGTGATCCTGAATCAATCTCAACATGTTTGGATTTTGTTTCCCCAGCTCCTGAAGCATGGGCTGTTTCAAAAAAAGCGCATCAAATTTCAACACAAACAGAACTGGATAAAGAGCAAGGAACTTGTGCCATTTCCTGGGGTTAATAACTAATCCAAAACAAGGGCATAACATTTAGACAAAAACCTGTAAAATTTGGGGATTGGTTTGCACCATGGACCTTATAGCCTGGAACTGAAAATGAACAAACAAATGAACAAGAAAGCATTATCAAAGAAAGGAAAAGTGGATATTTAATCAAATGCTAGCAGAAAGTTTTAATAAACCAACAAGAAGATTTTAAAAACAAGAGAAGTGGGTATTGAAGAAAAGATGAAGCATTCTATATCCAGTTTCAAAAGTAACCAAGGCATGCACATTCGCATCGAATTGACTGTGGCAGCAAGATAGCTGCTACCCCTACGAGAAGTTTGCCAATGGTCATAAAACATAAATCAACCTTCCACAACCATTTGATAGCCTCACACACCGGTGGACAAAAGAGACAAAAAGGAGAGGAAGTCTACCTGTTCATTATTCCTAAGAAAATCAAGAGAACTGTATCCATCCCCAGCAGCATCAGAAAGATTTTCCTGACAAGCAGCAGAGACAATGTAACAGGCTCATAAGCATTTATTGACAACAGAACCGCCAGTTACCTGAGGAAACATATTGAAAGGAGAAGAATTAGGTGCCCCAGAAGCAGGTGTAGGAGCGCCGGTGCGTGCTTCGTTGACAGAGTTCAACCTTGTTGTAGGAAACTGAGGCACCGGCTCAGCAACTTCAGTTGTAGGCGGAATTTCCTGAAATACGAGGGATAAGTTGTTAAGTTCACAACAAAATCAGAGAAACAACATCCATAAATCAAGGGCGTACAGAATACAAATAATCCACAGCTCGCTCCGGGTTGTTGTAAGCTGCTCGAAGTGCACGAACAACTGTTTCCCTATCCCAACTGCCACCACCCATATCCAATAGATGCTGAACAGTCTGCTCAAGGTTACTGCCAACCACTAAACTTGAAGCAGCTTGACCATAGGTATCAGCAGAGACACTGCAAAACATATTACTCTGACAAATTAGAAAACTTTTAAACTAGTAATATCAAAATCTCAACTCCCAACACCAGTAAGGGCTAGCAAGAGCTTATCGCCCACAGCTAAGGAGAGGTCAAGCACAATGACTAAAAGTTAAAAATCTAGTCAGGACTAAGTAAATAGCCAATCAGACCAACGTGGCATATTCCTTGACTTGAGGTCAACTTCCTACTTCAATATTCCTTTTTAGCAGCCTATTTATTGCCTTAACCAAACAATCGCCGCCACTTGGCATGAAACCTCATGCTTTTAAAGCAATAAATAGTACCCGGAAAGCGAGTC
Source organism: Drosera spatulata (assembly GCA_035668315.1). Taxonomy (NCBI): domain Eukaryota; kingdom Viridiplantae; phylum Streptophyta; class Magnoliopsida; order Caryophyllales; family Droseraceae; genus Drosera; species Drosera spatulata. The sequence continues at coordinate 7,984 of JAOVYX010015802.1, read as the reverse complement.
TCTGAGATGTTTATACGGCCGTAAAAGCAATAAATAGGCTCATGGCGATCTAAATAGGCTCATCTTACAAACCAAAAAGGCCTAAGTGGACAAAGTGCAACTCACGGCTCATGTGTACGAGTCTCTGGAGGGGGAACAACTCTAGGATTAGGAACTGGTGCAGTAGTAGATGCCGACTGTCATGCAATGTAGACCATGTCAATGCCAACCAATTATATTTAGATCCCAAAACAGATGTTCAGTTTGACAACAACAAAATCACACTAGAATACCTGGTTAGCCGACGTTCCAGAGGATCCTGAACTTTTGCTCTGCATAGAGTAGATCATGAGAGATACAGAAACAAGATTATCATTCTTTATCAGTGAAATTTCATATTGCCGATGACAAAAAATATGCATCTGATCACAAATTCAACCATGAATTCGGAAAGCAAATGCCAACTTAAGCATTGAGGACGAAATCAATTGGTAACCGGAAGTAATAATTCGAGAAAAACTATCAGAATAAATTAAGATCACAAACAAAGTTCAGACCCTGAGATCTTAATACTGGATACAGAAGGGATAAAAAAAACAAAAACAATCCAGCATTCTTGTTGGTGTATAGACAATGTCAGTGAGAGCTTGAATTGAAACTTGAAGTTACAAGGGTCAGCTTACCTTGCTGAGCATGACAACAAGGAAACCATTTTCAGTAACCTTGTTATCTAACAATGTTGTTTCATCTTTCAAGACCTTTCCATTATGAATCAGTAACTGTTGCCCACAGGGGTAGTTGTCTTTGCCTTGCATATCTTCAATATTTTTCTTGACTGCCATTATCTTCATAAAAATGAAAGTTAGTACTATGACATCACAAATGACTTTCATCTAAGGAGTCAATGATACAAATAGAAACAGACGTATTAGACTATGACGTCCATGACTAGAACGTAGACAAATGAAAAAGGTCGTGCAAGGAAAATCATTGCAAGAGCAAGAGTGAGTAGTATGGCAATGACAAGACGCAAAAATATGGCCTTAATGTTATACGAGCTTTTATAGCATAATGACAATGATGCAAGATCTCAAAGAAATGCTTGGTGAAATGAAATCATCAGGTACTTCTTTAGTTTTGGTAGCTAAGCACTAATCTATATAGCATTCACCAACACAAATCATCCATATTAAAATGAACTAAGGGACAACCTCAGAAGTGGGAATTGGGAAGACTGATTATCACAAGCACTGTGTATAGCATCGATATAAAAGTTACCAGAAACCCATATTAATTCTTTACAGAAAGAAAATAGGGTTATTCATTCGGTTATTTAAACGATCTCTTTTATACATCCATAAGTGCCAACTGCCAACCACCTGCTGATTACTTCAAGGCCAATCTTAGCAGATTAACTAATTGGTCTGATCTCCAAAATCATACTCAAACTGGTTGTTAAACAGCTAATGAGCTAAGTAGTCAGCGATCAATGAACCGTGTAAAAACTCACAGCATCCAACTCACTGATGTATTCCATAATCCTAAGACCAAATTCATCAACCCCATCCCACCTAGAGTGAGCAAAGAGATCCGCAAATCGATCCCTCAAATCGGTCCCAACCGAACGAGGCAAACCTTCAATCCATATCTTCAGTCCAACAACCAAACTAAACTACACTTTAGCACCAAAAGGCTTCAAGTTTCATACAAGTGATCACCATCCAATACATCTACGCTCACAATCCACACAAAACAAATTCTGCAACACCACGCAAATTCAACAACAAAATCAATAATCACAAATTGCCACAAAAATCGCAAATCCAGAGTCGCCAATAACAGCGAACAAACAAACAATGGAAAATGGTGAAAAATGAGAGAGGAGACTGACTGTGTCGGAGGGCTGAACCCTAATCTCGAAATGGCTGCCTTTCAATGTCTTCACTGTCAGATTCATCATCGTTGATTTGGGATTTTCGAAGAAAGGGGAAAATTCGATTTTCGAGTGGATTAAGTTGGGGAGGAAACCCTAGCAGATGAAGGAAGGAATCTTCTTTCGCGTCGACGACACCGCGGGTACGCCAAGCTGCAGCCGAACTAGAGTTTTGTCTTGGCTTTTACCCTTTTTCCTCCTCCTTTCTTTGAAATACACGATCCTTTAAAATTATGCATTTTAACATTTATATCATCAAATTGAATGAGTTCATAAAAAAATCATCGATATGTTTTTTTATTGATTTTTGAAAAAATAGAAACATCATTTAAAACAATAATAAAAAAATCATTCATATATTTTCAAAATTTAAATACGATGTTAAATCAAACATAAGAATCAGCCGGTTCAGTTGATTCTGAGACCATGACTGTTACATGTATCTTGCCGTTCAATTATAGTGGGATGGAACATCAGGGGAGCAGCAGAGGTATAATCTTGGGTTCTATTGACTTTCACATGCAAGTACATTCAGCAACCACAACGGACACTTTGTCGTTTACATCCCGCAACATCAACATTTCTTTTACACACTTCAAACCGAGCATCCAACACAAGTCAACAGACATCAAGCATCTATGCCGTTCTGAACTTGATTACATGACTGAATCAAAGCATCGCCAAGGCGGCTCCTGATAATGCTGTAGCTGAGCTGATCTAGAATTCCCTGTCCGGGAACATTATAGGGGCGACCAATGACCACATGTACAATGCTGCAGTTGCCCATCCGGTGATGATCCGGACCCACACAGATGGCCACCCGACGTCCACCGGCTTGCCGCTTCCGCCCACAGAGGTGGTCCAACCGGTTAGAAGCATCGCAGAGTACATGCTAGCCAGGGAGAAGATCAAGTGGAAGAAGGAATATGAGTAGCTGACTGGCTTGAACTCCTTTTCCTCGCCATCTGACTTATCAAGTGGGAGCAACGGCTTTTCGCCACCTTCAACACCAAAGAAAAGCCACAAATAGTGAGAGCACTATATTAGCTTTACGATATTCTCTCAATGTTCAATGATCGAAAAACATCGTAGCATTTTTGAGAAGTGCAAATCTTTCAAGAAACAACATCCAAAGCACAAGGGGCATCAATATCGGGCCAACGCTAAGTTTGCTTTGGGAAAAAAAGAAGACAAGAAAGGAAACCACAAACTTTCCTAGCTAGTACTAGTTTTGATGGAGGTGACTTTGATAGTAACTCTGGATCAAAAGACGTTAAAGAAAGTAGCTCTAAATCTAAAAAGAGGATATCAACAATGTTCAGTTATACAATCAATTCATGGATATGTTGACAGGATGCGGCAATCCATCATCATATGCTCACACATCCTTCTTATCCTACATTGACACTAAACTGCTGTTGGCAAGCTAGGATCCGTAAGCGTGAATTTCAGAGGTCATCTCAAACAATAAATCACAGCGTGAAACATGAATATTACCCATATGCAACAGAAAGGATCCTTGAGAACATGAATGGACAAAATCCAATTTGTTATCCAACAAATGAAAAAACAAACAAAATGCTTTCCCACCATGCTAACCTGCACGAGGTGAACTTGGGGGAGATAACAGGGTTGTAGAGGAACCAGCACGAACAGCAGAGTACACAACAGATAGAACAGTAGTGAGCAAGCCAAAGGAGAGAGTGCTAGTGGAAACAGCTTTGGAATGCTTGTGAAGGCCATTGCACTCGTAGTCCCTAGGTTCACTGGCAAGCCCAGTGTAGCACAGGTACATGCAGTACAACGATATAACTGATGCAGGCAAGATGCTGCCGTTAACCTACATTACAAGAAACGGTTAACAGAGCATAAAAGCTCAATCAACATGTTATATAATATCATCCACTAAAACAATAGCACCTGTATGCCTGGTGAAATGAATAAATATTTACTGGACAAATGACCATTAACATAATTCAGTTTCTGCAAACTATGGGGGGGAAAAACAGTTTCTGCAGCATACAACTATCAGAGAAGTGGCATATAGCCATATATATTATGTACAACTTTGATATCTCATAACCCTCTTTTCCTTGCCTTTTCTCAAAGTTCCCAAACCTCAAGGCCAAATACTTCTGTTTCATACATCTTTCCCACGAATCTCAATGCATAAACAACTTTCACTATGGAGTATTCATATTCACTCAAGAACACAAATTGGTTGGGTGTCACCTCATTGACCTCCTTCAGCATATCTTCTAGCACAAACTCATGCTCAATCTCTATATAGCTTAAGTAATGCATTATCGAAGATATAGCATATTGATTTGTGAGGTGACGCTGTGAACATCCATCCTCTACCAGACCCCACTTTAAGAGGGAGCCATTGGTATTGGGTAAGTTAAGTTGGGTTGAATATCTTGAACAATGTTGCTTGTCACTTTATCCTTTCACTCGGGAACCAATGCACTCTTCCTCTACGTTTCCGACTCCGACATCTTCTTACAACCTTTTGATCAAGTAAACAAACCCTCAGAAGGCTTTTGCACTCAAAAGCTCCCATAGCACATACTTCTTAAAATTTCTTTCAATTCCAACTAATGATGATTGCAAATAAGACCTAGCTAAAACCACCTCTGGCTTCTCGCTCTCAAACTAAGGAGAAGGCCCTTCCGATGATGAGAAGTTTGACAAAACACTCTCTCGCGCCAGTGAATATCCTCTTCAAACATAATAACGCATTCCAAATCGTCCTTGATGCACTACATATGGCCCAGATCCTCAGTCTTCATCTTGTGTTTTTGCCGATAAAAACATTCATTTTATCCATCCTTTGTGTTATGATGATCCATACGACACAAGCAAAGGATTCAAAACAACATGATGAATAAACTTACCGCTGGGTGAAGAGCCACTATTGCAAAAACAAAAGCAAAAATAAGCGACATGACGATGAAAAAGGTATTAAGCCCACAATCTTCTCCAGATGGCGTAAACCAGTGAAAGAGAAGTCCTGAGAAGGCAAATGCTCCCACGTAGCACACTAGTGAAATGACAAACAAAGCGATGTACCTACATAAAGACCAAAGAACAAAATCGTATTGAGCATTTATCACTACAAGAGAGAAGTTTTATCTTCCATTTAAGGTTGATGTTAGTATCTATTTCAGAGATGGGCACTAACCAAAACTTCTCATCATATCCAACCCATGTATCATTCCAACGATGAACAAAATCCAGCAATAGAACTACTTGAATAAGCAGGAACAATCCGGAACCGAACTTGGAGGACGTCTCTGGGGGAACATGGGAATCATGAGTAAGTAACCCAGCAAGACAATAATAGACGTCAATGAATAAGCTTAAAGAGAGAGGTGAAGAACTGATCAATTGTTGAAGGTTTCCCTTTATACGTTGAGCTTAAGGTATTAACACCACAATAACGAGAAACCAAGGAAAGAGCTATCCATAAAAGCAGTTTCCAGGTGTCTTCTTCTAGTAACAGCTATCCTTTGCAATGAAAATTCAACATGTTCATGACTAACCAATGAAACACCAAACAAAGTAGAGTTTCATACAAATGGCCTAGGACTTGGGATGTGACAATGAACAAATCTAACTTGTTTTTTTTCCCCCCAAAATGAAATTGTTCTGAAGAAAGCAATTTCATATAACAAGTTCACTAATTTAAAACCGACAAAAGAAGCCAAACATTATTTTCTATAAATAAAATTAAGAACTGTACTCAGATCTTATTATATTTCGAAAATCGGAAAAGACGAGATGCAAAAATTCTTACCATACAACGAAATCGCTTCATTTGGAAGGAAGAACATAAACACCACAACAAGGCACCACGAGATCATCTTCATCATCCATCCACCATGGTGGATGCTATCGCGAGGATCCCTTTGGTTTTTCACACCAATCATCAGGACAGCAAGAGTAGTGAAAAACAAAAAGTTTCCCAGGCTAACTCGTAGCACTGCATCAGTTTCAAACCACTCCTTGCTAGGAGTTTCATGAAAATGGTTGATCCCTGCATGGCCAATGAAAAGAAACAAGATCCGCTAGCCTTAATCCCAGATGATACCCCTTGCCCCCTAAAACATATATCATGAGTGTACATGCCATTTTTAAGTAAACTCACGCGGCTAACTAAGGAAAATATGAATAAATCTTACTAACGAACCACTTCCAAAACAATGAGTCATATATGGACACCCAATGAAAGCTCAAAGCATATTCACTAAGCCAATAGAAACGACTATAGCAAACTGTCTCAGAGAAACTACTAAGGAACCACAGAAAGAAGAAAAAGGATTCCTCGGGGACAATCCGTGACATAGCATTTGATGTAACATAAAGGAGATTAAGTAAATCGAGTTAGGTTAAGCAGCGCTGGCAATTCTGGCTATGGAAGTCCTCATGATGCTCGGGGGAGCACATGTTGGAAATTTAAAAATATCAATGAATGATTTCGATAAAGGACAGATAAGATATCAGAGTATAAAAGGTTTAACCCCTTGAACGCATTGTTTCTCGATGTTCTGCTTATAGATTAACATGATCAAATTCATACTTTTGCCTAACGATCACCAAAAAAATCATAGGCGTCGTTTACCCCAATCTTCCCTAGAATCTCTCACTTTCCTTTCTAACTTAATCATCCTAACAAACAAAACATTATTCTAAACAGGTTAGAATTCAATCACGCCGCAACAACCACGACCCGGATCACATTTCACCACAACCAACCAAACATACTCGTCAACAAACAACAAAAACAACATTTATCCAATATATCAGCACTCTCAACAGCAGAAACCCCTTACAAGGAATTTTCTCGAGCAGCGGAGCGGCGACCTCACGGAGAACCCACGCAACGATCAAAGACAACGCGAACAGGCCGCAGTACGCGATCCTCGCCGACCGGCGACTGATCCCCGACACGGCCGTGGTACAAGCGTTGCAGGCACAGGAAGCGCAGCATGATGCCAAGCATGAAGCCGCCCACATCGCCTGTAATCCTCCTCGATTGCTCGCCTTTTTCTAGGATTTTGAGTCCACGAACCCTTCAACAAAAATAGAAAAAAAAAAAAGGGCAGATGATTATGCGAGAGATTGATTGAGTGAATTGGAGGAGATGAAAATTGGGGGATGAATTGATTGATTCGAGATTGGGATCGAACCTTGATTTGGTGTGTGGAAAGTCGAGCGGAGCAGAGCTGCTACGAGGCTCGAACTGGTTTTGAGGTGGAAATTCTGACTTTTTCCAATGTGTGCTTGTTTCTGCGAAGGGATTAGGTGACAACTTTACGTGCAACAATGGTTTCGCATATAGGTATAACAATTACAAATCATTTTTAATTAATCAATGTTATCCGGTAACGATAATTTCGATTGTGAAAACAATATCTATCATTGTATTTTTTCTGTTTTTGTTATTTTTATATAAATATCCAAATTCATCATATTGTTAAGAAGGATTCAAATATTCAAGACATGAATATTTTCGAGAAATCATTTTAATCATTATGTAAAGTGTTTTATGTGATGCTATCACTTATTTGATGATATCAATAATTTTGATAAAAAATTCAAAATAATTATGATAATTTTTTTGTTATAGAGTTATTTTATTTTTATCGTAATAAATAAGAGTTCAGTTAATAAAAAACGACACGACAAAAAAAATGTCTTTGTTTCGAAACGAAGAAAATATTAATATGAGATTAATGGATTTGTGGTTACTCACTTAGATTTGAAAATCAACATATCATCAACTATTATAAGGAATTAATAATTCTATTTCATTCATATAATCTTCGAAACAAACACAATATCAAACTAATAACAATCGTTGATCTTACAAGATGAATTTTTGTACGGTATTGCTTGAGCATGTCACGAAACTTACTCCTAAATCAAACTTTACGAGGAGAAGTCATCCCATATCAATCCCCTTCTATTTATCTGTAGCTACCGTGCTATTTGCTGACAACATCACCAATGGCGACAAAGAACTAGAAATCCTTCTATACAAACTTCATCCGTGGAGGAGTACTCCTC